>PVJA010011153.1:0-55488 GCA_004027025.1 Myocastor coypus | reverse complement strand
TTTATTTATTTATTTATTTATTTATTTATTTATTTATTTATTTATTTTTGTGTCTTCCAGGGTCAAATCCCCGCAGGATTAAGTTAGGGACCATAGGCAATACTTTGTTGAACTGTTGTTAGTGTCAGCCTTCGGGACAAGTCACGGCCATTGCTTGGCCATTTTGCTTTCTGTGAAAGCTTGAGAGAATGTTTTTCTCTGGGTGACTCTCCTTAGACGCATCACAGTTCATTCATCCCTTTCCTCTGAGGTCCCATAATCTCCTTGACCAGGAAATTTGGGACACCTCTGAGTTATAGGATATTAGAGCACAGGTTCCCTTATATCCTGGGTCTTTTTTGACCTTGAAGGGCTAGGGCTAAAATATTGGCTATCCTTATAGTCCTTCTTTTTCTCCAATTTTTGGTCTGTTAACTTACATTCTTAGCCCTCCAGCAGAAAAGCTTTGTGATACGATTACTGTGTAACATAGGTACTTGAGCTTATCATCATTGGCTTTCTGAGTATCAAATATCTTTCACTTATCTTGGAAATGATATTTTCTGGCCATCATTGATATTCAAATAACTTTCCATACAATGTGATATAAGCAGTTACAAAATTTTGACACAGATATTTGGAAATTCATGGAAATACAAAATTGTACCCTTTGAAGAATATGGTATTTGGCCCAGTCTCTTATTTTCAGGTACTACTCTTGATAGAATGACAGTAACTGAGTTTACACCAGGAGTAGTACACATCAAAAAGACAAAAGTGACATGGATTCCAAGCATAGTTTTAGTGTTACATAGTGCTATGATCAATATGATGAACCTTTTGAAAGTTTCTGAGACCAATATCTGATTCATCCTGTGTACATAAGTGCATCGTTTTGCTTTTGATATGTTTTCTCCTTTATGTGCTTCCAGTCACCTCGTTGTTTAATCCATAACACATTCAGCCATGTTATGCCCTTAAGTTCTTACTTTCTTCTTTAAAGTTCTTATATTAGGGAGACTATATGATATTTACACGTGTAGGTCTGGTTTATTTCACTAAAGAGTATACGTTCAATATACATCTATTTATATATGAAGTCTTCAAACATATCATTCTTTATAGCTGAGTAATATTCCATTGTATAAAAATACCACATTTTTTTCAACCATTCTTCAAATGAAAGGAACCCTTCTCCACTGCTGGTGGGAATGCAGATTGGTGCAACCATTATGGAAAGCAGTGTAGAGGAGCCTGACAAAACTAGAATTGGAACTTCAATTCAATCCAGCTATCCCCCTACTGGGAATTTTCTCAAGTGTAATTTAACAAAATTTCTTGATACTAATTTATTGTACAGCACAGAAAATAGAGTAAGATTTTTCTTATGCCTACATTTTAAAAATTTTTTGTTATTTTGTTAGTTCATGTAGGTTTTACAATTTATATACATTCATTGCTGAAAGTTGGTAAAGTTTTAGAAAAAATAATAAGGATTTTCTCAATATTTTAATACAGTATAAGCCATTCTCTATATTTAAATGGCAATGAGTTAATCACCAATTATACTGATCCTATATTTTTACATCATTCCATAAAATCTGCATTTTTAGAAGAAAGGATTATAACTGCAAATATGCAATAACAAACACTTTTAGTAATTTCACTTAATTCCTCCATAAACTACAAGTTATACTCTTTCTTGGTATTTTATAAGAATTCCCAGGAAGTATATACTTTAATAGGTGATGTTACAGCTGGCAATATAGCTCAGCTCTCTAAACCTTGCTTAGGCAAGGGCAGGGACTGGGATTCATTCTTCAGCACCACATGCCAAGCCAGCTCCCCCCGTTGGCACACTGAGCCTGAAATGAAGTATGGGTGTGGTGGCACATGCCTGTAATCCCAGCACTGGGAGGCTTCAAAATAGGAGAATCGTTATGAGTCAAACTAGTCAGACTAAGCACTGAGCTGCTTAGTCAAACTTTTTTTTTTCATGAAATACATTTAAAAAAGAAATAAAAATTTAAAAAACAGATGATGCTGACTGAGTACCCTTCCAAAACAATATTATGATTTTTAATAGTAGGAGTTGAGAGAAGGGACACAGAAATAAACAGCTTTGGCATACACAAACCAACAGTTTAATTTCTACGTTTTTAGACATATATTAATCATTTAAATATTTTCATCCACCATTATTGTCTTTTACATATCAGCATGCACAGCTTATATCATTAGCTGTTTTCTTTAGTCCCCATAGTTACAGTTCCCACCTAAACACTTACCACAATCCTAGATATGTTTCAAAACATGTATTACTTGAAATACATCTAAAAGATTTTTTTTTTAAATGTGGACTATATTTTTGTCATTGTATAATAAATAAGAAAAAGATTCTGTTGCCACTTGAAGTACTTTAAATCATGTTATCTTTATGATTAATTTTTTCAAGGGTAATTAATTTGAAATATATGTATTAATTTAAATACAGACATTAATATTTAAATGTTAGTTTAACTACTTGAATTGATATTTAAATATTGTTTTGAATAGTAATTGTATTCTTTGAAAGTGTGCTTAAATTGCATTAAATATTTTGCTTTTACTGATGCACAGAGATTGACACAACTTCTGCCTAAAGTATCCAGCCTTATTGTCCATTTCTTCAATAAACCAAGGCCAATAAGCTGACTACCTGCTTTAATAGCTTACCTGAAGTAAGGCCGTGCCTGATCCTCTATATATTATTTGTTGCTTGTTTGATGCTATAACTATAACATAGCTACATAGACATTGTTTGTCACAAAATCTGAAATATTTCTCTCTGGCCTTTACAAAAAATCTTTGACAGGGATAACATAATACAAAACCATTTGATAAGAGTGTATAAAGTAATTTATGGCGCAAGGTTGACTTTTTTACCTGCAAGCTGTGTTTGGAGTAACCTCTCTCAGAAGAGCTGCAGCCTAACTCTTGTGCTTCCTATTTGTGCAGTTTTCTTTCAAAATTCTCTATTATTCATTCATTGACAATCCCTTCTATTAAAATTCTTCTTCCAAACACCATTGAACAATTCAAGGCAGTACTATCTCTAAAAGTTCTTCGACAGAAATATTATTTTCCAATTAGGTCAACCTAATTTTCTCTGCTACATGTATGAAATCTGTTAATCATGAATAAGTATCTGGCCTTTGTAAACTATACTTGAAAGCTGAGGTCATAGTATCAAAATATAATGTTGAAATTCTATGCAGGCCCTGGAACCACAACTGGCCAGTCAAGTTCAGGGGCAGAGATGAGCAGGAGGAAATGAGACCTGCAGACAGGCTGGCCTGTTGACTTCAGCAGAGTGGACCCAGGAGAAGGGGAAGCAGCCTGAAGCTGCATAGAGTGAGTTAAGGTGTACTGCTAGGGATAGCAGGACTCAAATTGCCTCCCAGGCCTACAGGAAGATCCTCACATTACATAGGTGGCAGGAGGTAACTTAGGTGTTTTAGTCTACTTAGAAGACTCAAGGAACATGAGGTGGAGGTATTCAGACAGAACTCAAGGAAACATGTTTACATGCAAATTCCCAGTCATTGATCCACTTTGTCAAATGATGATAAATTTTGCTTCTGTGGTCTAAAAGATAAAAATAAATAATTGCAAAAGTTCATCAATTTATAAATTTCACTTGGTGTTATTAGTGTTAATCCTGCAAATAGGATACCATATCTGCCATAACCACATGTTTTCCACTGGGTAACAATATCAGGAGGGAATTGGGTAATGACCTCAACAAAGCATTATACCTAATGAAGTAGGACAGTGCCAAATGGAAACCAGTATCCCACTCTCAATCAATAGAGAAGGCAAATTCTTAGCACACATAAAAAAACAAGAATCTCTGACAAGGACAGATATCTAAAAAAGAGACTCTGTACAGAGAGATTCTAATTGCACTGAGACAAAGATATATCAGAGAAATCAAAATAAAGAAATAGAAAATGATAAAAAAATGAGCAAAATGCAATCTGAGGCCCCAAGCCCACCATAAAATTCCAGGTGACATTAGCATAGAAGAAAGTATAATTTACAAACCTGAAATCTCTGAAATAATAGCATCCAAAGTAAAGAAGTACAGAAGGCTATAACGAATTAAATTAGTAATAATATTCCAGATTAAAAAAATAATAACTATAACAAATTTCTAAACATTTTTTTGTGTGTGTGGAACCATAATTGAACTTAGGCCCTGTGCTTTGCCAGGTAAATGTTTATTCTACTAAGCTATCTCCCCAGCCCCCTAAACACTTCTAATGACACATTGATTTAAAAATTAGAGGAGAAAGGAAAAAATTATGGAAACTTGAATAAACATTATAGGAAGAAAGGAATGCGTAAAACAGATTCAGAAATAAACAGGAAATTAGAAAATCCATTAGTAGTTGGCAAAAAAAAAAAACATTTAAATGAAAGTGAAGATAAATTTTCAGTCTTCGGAGACATCATTGCAGGTAGGAAACAGGTAATGAAACATCTCTTAAAAACAGTAAGAATCTGGGACATAATAATCCAACAGCTGAAAAAAATGCATAGATGCATAACAGGAATAAAAGGAATCAATGAAAAAGGAAAGAGCTAATACAAATGACATAAAAAGAATATTGGCAGAAGTAATAGAAAATATCCCAAATATGGGAAATAATCTCACATTCAGTGAATCAATATATATAGAACTCCTAATTGAATCAACAAAAATAAATGTACAACCATACATATAATAATTAAAATTGTAGAAGTACAGCAGAAGAACAAAATTTTAAAAGCTTCTTTAGAAGTAGGTGACATTTAGAAGTAAACCCATCAGAATAATAGCAGATTTCTCAGCACAGTCCATCAAGTCAAGGAGAGCACTGAGTAAAGTATTCCAAATCCTACAAAAAAACAAATTCCAACCCAGACTAATATTCCTTGTGAGATTCCCTTTGAAAATTGAAGGAAAAGTAAAATAATTTCATGACAAATAACATACAAAGGAAATTCATGACAAACTACACAGAGTACTAAAAGGTATTCCAGAAAGGGATCAAAGTGACCACCACTCCAAGAACAACAAGAGAACTCACAACACAGAAGACACTGTTAGAAACTGGAGAAGTAGGAAATCAAAAGCAGGAAAAACATGAAGATCATAAACCAATACAGATCAATTACAACTACCAATTCAAATGGACTCAGTTCATCAACTAAAAGAAAGAGTGGCAAGGTGGATCAATAACCAAAATTGAGCAATACACTGTATATAAGAAACATATTTAAGCCAAAAAGAAATTCATCAGCTGAAAGTCAAAGGGTGAAAAACAATATACATGCTTAAGGATCTCAGAAGGAAGCAGGGGTAGGTATTCTGTTCGCAGAAAGTGTGAACCTTAAACCAGAATGATCAAACAATAAAGAAAGTGACCATACACTGGTTTCTAGAAAAATTCGAAAGGAAGAGATAACAGTCAGGCATAAATATGCATGCACCAAATATAGGAGCACACAACTATGTAAGACTGATTTTAGTGGACAAGAAAGCTCTAATAACTAGCAACCCATTCTGAACTGGAGACTTTAGCAACCTAATGTGTGAAAAGATAGGTGAAGTAGACAAAAAATTAACAAAGAATTTACAGAACTGAACTGACCCTTTGAAAATGGACTTAGTGGACCTTTACAGTGTTCTAATCAACAAAATATGAATACACATTATTTTCAGCTGAACATGACACGTTGTTTAAAATAAACCACATACTAGTCCATAGATCATACCTTAGTAAATACAAGAAAACAGAAATGATTACATCCATATTATCTGACCATATTGCAATGAAACTGGAAATTAATGACTAAAGAAACCACAAAAAAACATAAACATGAGGATATTAAACTATTCCAGCCCCAATAATCCATAATTAACAGAATGAAATTAAGCAAAAAATTAATATCTACAATCCAGTGAAAATTCAAACACACTTTACTGGATTTTGTGAGATGAAATTAAAATAGTTCAGAGGAAAATTTATTTATTTTTATTTTTTTAAAGTGTGTGAGGTGCTATCAGGTTCCAGTGTTTGTATTTATTTGTTTGTTTTTTTTGTTTGTTTGTTTATGTTATGGCCAGTTCAGCCTGCGCTGGGGCTGGAGCTGGTACAACATGTAGTGCGAGGGATAGAACTGTGGTCCCTGCAATTGCCTAAGCTTGCCTAAGCAGGTGCTTTAGACTGCTGTGCCATCTCACCAGCCCCACAGAAGAAAATTTATAGCAGAGAACTCACATACTACAAAAACAGAATAAGAACAAGTAAATACACAAATGCTATACTTCAAACTTTTATAAAAAGTAGTGCAAAACAAGCCAAAAGCCCAAAGACAGAAGGAAATTAAAAATTAGAGCAGAAATTATTACAAATCAATGCAATTAAAGACTAAGAAAACAGTACAGAGAACTGTATTGATATGAATCAAAGAGCTGGTTTCTTGAGACTATGTAAAACTGATAAATCAACTTCATCAAAAAAAAAAAAAAAAGCAGAGACAAACCTCAAATTCATACAATAAGTAAGGAAAAGGGAGAAATTGCTGCAGATCCTGTAGAAATTCAGATTATCATAGCTAGTTTTAAAATCATTACTTTTACAGAATCGAATACACAGAAGGAATGCAAAGATTACTAAATGTGTTCAAATTACTAAAACTGAATCAAGAAGACAACAAAACTCTGAATAGCTCAATAGCAACTAATAAACTTCAAATGTAATGAAAAACTTACTGGACTTAGGATATGGCTCGGGAGCTTATGCACCTGCCTGCCAAACACAAGGTTATAAGATTGATCCCTGGTACAAAAAAGAAAGCCCAGATCCTGATGGATTCACAGCTGAATTCCATAAGATATTTACAGATTTAATCCCAGTACTCCTCAAACTCTTAAATGAAACTAAAAAGGAATCAATGCTCCCAAAAATCATTCCTGAAGGCAAGAATTATACAGAAATCAGAACCAGAGAAAGTCTCAACCAAAAAAAGATAATTGCAGGCCAAACTCCCTCACAAACATATATGCAAAAATTCTTATTGAAGTACTTGCAGCTAGAATGCAGCAAGTCAACAGGAATATTGTACACCAGGATTAGGAAGGATCATCCTCGGGGTGCAAGGATGGCTCAACATAGGTAAATCTATAAATGGAATACACTATACTGAAAAAGCCAAAACCAAGCCCAACAGCCATTCATGATCAAAGTCTTAGGAAAACTGGATAGATGGCCTAAACATCAATCTGAGAAAAGTTGTCTATAATAAACCAACAGCCACCATTATGCTAAATATAGAAAAAAAACTGAAAGATTTTTACTCTAAAATTAGGTACAAGATAGAATGTCCATTATCACTACTCCTATTCAATATAGTTATGTAAATATTATTAAGATCCATTAGACAAAAGAAGAAAAAAACAACAAAAGGAATAGGAATAGATAAAGAAGAAGTTAAACTACATTATTCACAGAGAGCATGATACTCTGCATAACATCTCAAAAACTTTCACCAGGAAGCTCCTACAATTAGTAAACAAATTCACTAGCATAGTAGGATACAAAGGCAACATGCAAATATCCATATCATTCCTCTACATAGATAACAAGTCACTGAAAGAGAAATTAGAGAAGTAATACCATTAACAATAATACACAAAAATGAAATATTAGCCAGGCATGGTGGCGCACGCTTACAATCCCAGCACTCGGGAGGCTGAGCCAGGAGGATCAGTGTGAGTTCGAGACCAGCCTGGGCTACAAAAGTGAGATCAAGGCCAGCCTGAACTGTTTAGTGAGACCCTGTCTCAAAAAGACAAAAAAATAAATAAATAAATAAATAAAATAAATAAATAAAATAAGAAATACTTAGGGATTAATCTAACAAAGGAAGTGAAAGTTCTGCACAGTGAAAATTATAATATGCTGACGAAAGAGATTGAATAGGATTTCTGCAAATGGAAAGATATTTCTTTTACATAGGAAAAACTGATTTTGTGAAAATAGCCATACTTGAAAAATTGTTGTACAGATTTAATGCAGTCCCTGTCAAAGTACCATCAATATACCTCACAAATATAGAGAAAAACAAATCCTGAATTTTATTTGGAACTGCAAAACACCTAGAGTAACAAAGGAAATACTGGATGCCAATGCTAAGGTAAAAGTCATTAACATCTTAACTTGAAATTATACTACAAAGCTACTATCATAAAATTATCATGGCACTGATTAATGGAATAGATCAGAAGATGCAGGTGCAGCTACGAATGCATTTAACCACCTTATCCTTAACGAAGTGCCAAACATGTTTACTGGAAGAAAGATAGGTTAGAAATGCTCCTCATATATCTGCTATTCCAGGATTTACATTATATTTGATTATTAGTAATTCTATCATGAAAACTTTTTCTTAGTTGAATTGTTTTGAAATACTTACTTTTGAATTAATATTTAATTGTTTGAATGTGGTTTAATCTTAATTTTTGTTTTATGATTTATAATGTATCTTTGACTTGCAATCTACTTATAAGAAATGATACATTTTCTCCTAGTATTAGAAACATTAAAAGGTACACTTCCATGTTCCGCTGACTTTATATTGCTTCTTCCTTGTCCTTTACACACACAAAACAGGTCCTTTTTGTTTTCTCTTTCAGCCCTTTTAATTAATTAGTTTACTTTAGTTTATTACAGTCTTTTTTTCTCTAATGTTGAATAAGGGAATAAGGTATTATTTAATTTATATATTTATATATATATATATATATATATATATATATATATATATGCTTTAACGTTTGTTTTACTTTACAATTAGTTTTAGACAATTTCATTTTTGTGAATCTTGGTATGATTTTATTCAAATTTCTTGTGCAAAAGGTTCTCTATTTTTGGACATCTGCTATAATTTCAAGCAAATTCAGAAATTTCAGATCTTTAAATATTTATTGCCTACCCCTTTCTACTTTTCAATTATATGAATTCTAATTATATGAATATGTTTCTTGATTTTGGCACAGAGCGAACTATTATATGACTGATCTGTAAATGCTTTCTTCTTCCTTTTTAGTTTACACATTTTTATTGTATGTTCATATAACTTTGTAAATAATTTATTCACAATATGCAATCTATTATTAATCTCATACCATGTATTCATTATAGAAATATTTCTCTAAAATTCACTCTTTCAGCCGGGCGTGGTGGCTCACACCTGTAATCCCAGCACTCGGGAGGCTGAGGCAGGAGGATTGGTGCGAGTTCGAGACCAGCCTAGGCTACAAAAGTGAGCTCAAGGCCAGCCTCAACTGCATAGTGAGACCCTGTCTCAAAAAGACAAAAAAAAAATTCACTCTTTCTACATCTTCTGTCTTCCATGGTTCCATATTTGTGTACAGTTTTTAACGTGCTATATAATTATTCATTTTCAATAAGTAAATCAGAAAAAGTAAAGTTTTAAAAAGGAATGAACAAGAAAGATGGTGAAAAGGTAGGAAAAAGGAAGGGTGAAAAATCATGCAAGTATGTGTATAGGATAGCTCAGATGACTGCGTTATGGATTGCTATCATTTTTTAAAACAAATAGCAGTTAATGTTTAAAATTTTCACTTTGACTAACTTTATATTTTAATATTTACAGTCTGAGCAACTACACTAAAAACCACAATGTGCAAATCAAGAAACACAGCTAAAAACCTCTCTTCTTGTTCTTCTAAATGTGTACTGTTTTTAACATCTTCTCAATTACGATTATACTCTTATTTTTCTTTTTTATTTGTTTATGCCTTTGGTAAAGGGTCTCACTATGAAGCTCAGAACCGTAGTGATCCTTCTCTTTGCAGTCTCCCGAGCACTGGGATTACAGATGTGTGCCACCAGGCCCAGACTCAGTAGGCCAGAGTCCGGCTGGCACAGCATGTGTACTGGAGATGGCATCTTGGTCCCTGTGCATACCAATGCTTAGTCCACAGAGCTATCTTGCTGGCCCTTATGCTCCCTTAATGTGTATATTTTTTAAAGTTAAGGTTTATACATAGTAAAAGTTAATGTCCAATTAATTATCCAATTTCATATATCTGTTAACTTGAATAGATTATAAAAATACACTTTACAAATCATATTTTTATGATAAAAATACATAATAGAATAACCATTAATTTGCTGTTCTTATTTTGAAAATGTGTACCATATGCATTATTGTATGTTGCTCTTTTTCTGTCTTTGTTTTCTGCTATTTGTCTTTACTTTTGTTTTTGTTTTGACAATAATAAAATAAAAAGAAAGTATATGTGAACAGAAATATCTTCACAAAGGAAAATGTAGATGTTACTGTACAGATTAAGAATAAGATATGTATAACACAAGAAAAGAGATTTGGCCTTGCTTCTGAAAAATTACTCTTTCAACTTTTAAGTAACTTTATTTATAATATTGAGAACAAAATGAAAGTGCTATATCCATAAAAGTTTTTTTAAAAAGGCTTGACTTCAAGAATTGGATAATGAGGTTGGGCAGAAAGCCCAGGGGTCTAAATTCCTGCCTAGTAAGTTCAAGGACCAAAGTTCTATCACAGATACCACATGATGTGCAAACCCTGGAACCCTGAGCACAGTGTTGGCCACCTGAACTAGATGTGGTGACGCATGCCTATATTCTCAGCACTGAGGAGGCTGAGGTAGGAGGATCACTGCAAGTCTGAACTGTGCAGTGAGACCTTGTATTCAATAAATACACAATTTAATAATTATTAATTATTAAGTATTGAAAAATAATTTAAAAGCAAATAATTCGATAATGAGCCTGCATTGTTATAAATATGAAATACAAAGTATAACAATAATATTCCATAAGAAATAGGGAGACAAAATAAGAGGGAATGTCAGAGGGAAAGAAGGTAGAAGAGCATCTAAAAGGGGAGAAAGAGTTGTAGAAAGGTGGAGCAGAGAAATCAAGCACCGAAGACTTTTAGAAGCTTTACAGAACCTAAAGTCTTAGCACATGTCGAGAGAAATAACAAATATTGAAGTGGAACATCTTGGCTGTGAAAGAGTAGAGCAAGAGAAATTAATGTTTATTCTGCCGGGAACATGGAATTATATCTATATCTATATCATCTATATCATCTATATCTATATCTATATCTATATCTATATCTATATCTATATCTATATCTATATCTATATACATATATATATATAGATATAGATATAGATACAGATATATATGTTAAATAGTAAACAAAAACAGAATGATTATAGTTGGAAACAATGAGAAGTTCACTTGAAAGTGGTTATTGTATGATCAAGTTAAAAAATTAAAAATTCATGTTTATAACTGCATGCTGTCGATTTTAGTATTAAATTCTGTTACTGTATCAGATTCAGTTTCTCACCTCAGATATATTTATGTTTCTACGTAAAAACAATATCACAAAATTTTACTCTTGTATAATATATAAACAATATATTGTCCCTGAGGATTTTCCTCTTACATAATGTTAAAATTGTACCATATACTTGCATTTTTATTATCCAATTATTAAATTTCTATTCAGTTATTGAAACATGAAGATTATTAAATATATTTAGGATAAATTAATGTATAAAAGACATCAATTTCATGTATTCACTTGAAAATAATACATTATATTACATTGTCTGACTATCAACTGCAGTGAACCTCCTAGACAACAGATGGAATACAGCCTGATTAAGCAGACTCAAATTGAGAACAGTAGGAGTAGAAACTACTTAATATATTTCATCAGCTGACAATTCTGACTCAGCAATACAATACATAGATGGTTGATTGTTCACCTTCATGATCCTATTGCTGACAGGAGCCAGGAAAGGAAACTGCTCACCAAGCTTCTCTCTGACAGCACTGCAAAGCTTACGTTATAGTGTTTCATAAGTTTGAAAAAGATCAATAGTCACCATCCATTATATAGTTTCTGTTCATTATGTATCAATTTTTCACCTTGGAAAGAAAAAATAAATGTATAGCAAATCAGGGAGTCCCTAGGAAATATATCTTATTTATAAGTAGTACTTATACTTTTTAAAATTTTCTATGCTTCATATACTTTATGCTTTTATTCTTAAAGTAGTTCTCACATAATTTATATTGTGATAATATTTTAATCATACTGTTAGGTTTTTAGCATAGTATAAATATTTAAAAAGCACTTCTAAATAAAACTAAGTATGCTTTTGCATTTGTCCATGGCTATCCAACCTGTGCAGGTTCTAGTTTTAAGCAGACAAGTAGCTTCTCAAAATAATAAAAACAAATACTTTTCTCTGTCATTAACTTTTCAAAGCCCACTGACTTTTGTGCAATCACTATAGCCAGGCTCAAATGGTGCCTGAAATGAAAATTTTCTGCCTAACTTCTGAGCATAGGAAACATCATGACAGTGCCTTACAATCAGTGTTCTGCTCAGTTATTCTTTATAATGTGGAGATCATGCAACAAAGCAAACTTACTGAGGGTGAGAACAAAGAGCAACATTTTCCTCAAATATCATTTTTATTCACTCACTTTTCTATACATGTTCAGTTGGACATATTAAATCATCTTTAAATTAAATTCCATTGTAAATGAAACAGTAAATGAGGTTGCAACCTCAACTATTAAATATAAACAATATATATATATATATATGTCTGGAAGACACCAAGTTCCTAAAGCTGCCATTGTGAATATGTATATGAAGATACAGGCAATGTAGCCAACTTGACACAATGTATCGACCACTACAGTGAGCAAACTTTTTATGCTGCAGTTAACATATTTACAGCATGAGAGAAGGTTCTGCCTTGTGTATCTTCATATATATTTGCTGGCAATTGTTAGCTTATAAATGACTTATTCAACTCAATCACAATCACATGACATCAGAGTTGTGTCTCTGTCTTCACAGGGCCATCTTCTGATGTCAACTTGATTTATATAGAATTAGGGACTCACTGAACTTCTGTATGATCTTAGTTTATCTTGTTACAGTTGCAGTTGTACTTTTCTGTTTCCAAATAAAGTTACATATCGTGTGTAAGGACTTCAACATAACTACCTTGAAGGAACAGAATCTGACGCATAGCGTCAATATTCTAATACTATGCTGATGGCTAATATTACATAAATTCTGACCATTTGTGGGTAAAGATATTTTTTTCCTATTTTTAGGCAGAAATTCCCATAAACTATACTTGCCAGGAATATAGACCTAGAAAAGTGCATATTTTGTGCTATATGAATCCAAATTTTCTTTGTTTATGCTTTCTGTTACCATAAGCTTTGCAATGAATCAATGCATAATCAATACATATTGCCTTTAAAAATAAGGTTATTATGTTTATTTTATTGAATTTACCATGTATTTTGCTTTTCAAACCTTGGGGAGAACTCTTGGGATCACTCTTAAATAAGTATATGTACTGAGTTCAGAAAGATAAGGGGTAATGTAATCAACACTAAAACAGGAAAGGTAATGCAATGAGTAGAACCACTTCAACTTCAAGTAATGCATTTTTGCCTTCAACACTGCCATCTTTTTTCTTATTCCAAATATGATCTGTGCTTGCTGTCTCTCATGTCTGCTGATTTAACTATCACCATAACAGTATTAGTGACTCAAAACCCGCTATTGGACTTCACAGTTGTACTGAAAATCTTGTGAGTATTTATAATAAATGTCCTTCAGACACTAAAGTGAAACATGAAATGCAATGTTTAGTAATCTCTCTCTCTGCTTCTTTCTTGGTAGCTGTTCACAGCATCCCGGGGCACTTCCTTTTTCAGAAGGGACACTGGTGTCAATCATTCATTCCGCATGGAGAAAACGACCACACTCTGCAAACTTTTTCATGTTTCTTCCCCTTTGGACCTATAAATTTTCAGCTGAAATTGCTATACTTCGCATTTAAAAAAATATATAGATATATATAAATCATATTTAATTCAATGTAATAACCAAGTTACATTTGCAAAGAATGAATTATTTTTATAATCTAAGTTATAGTTTACCTTCTGTATATATAGGGCTTCCCCATTCTTTTATTACCTTTTGTGTCTATGCAAATATAGACAATGACTGGAACAAATGTTTACTATTTCATTTTATATTTAGAATTTAAATACTATCATAGTGTTTATGAGATATTTTTGCTTCAATATTGTTTTGTCATTGTATCTATTGGATCTTGTTTACACTTTCAGTTTATTACACTAGAGAGACAATATGATGTTTACATATGAAAGTCTGATATATGTCACATATGAGTATGGTCTGAAGTTCATATATCATCGCAGTATAAAGTTTTCAGTTATGCTGGAAAAATATCCAGGAGAAGAATTGTTCATTCAAGAGGGACTTCTGATTCTAGATATTGAGGAATCTGCATACTGATTTCCATAGTGGCTGTACCAGTCTACAATCCTACCAACAGTGGAGAAGGGTACCTTTACCCACGCAGCCCTTCCAGCATTTGTCATTGGTTGACTTTTTTTTTTTTTTTTTTTTTTTTCAGAACCAGGCATTGAACTCAGGACCTTGTATTTGCCAGGCAGGCACTTCTACCTCTGAGCTATCTCCCTGGCCCCCATTGGTTGACTTCTTGATGGTAGTTATTTTCTTCTGGAGTGAGATGGAATTTCAGTGCTGTTTTGATTTGTATTTCTTTTTTCTTTCACTACTTATGTTTATTTTAATTGATTTTCTATTCAAAGTATTTTTGAATGTATTTTGCACATTTTTTATTTGTTATTTATTTATTTTAATTACTTTTAATAAGAAATAACAATATGATAGTTTCAAAACACGTTAGTAGTACATTCACAATAATTGACACATTGCGTATTGTCCTCATAATAGTTATACTGAGCACAGGATGGGGATATAATACGTTTTCTAATTGATACTGGTAAGGAAAGAAAAAAAGGAAAAAAGTTTCTTCTCTTTGAACTGAGAGGAAGCAGGTGTATACATAGTCCAAAGTTCCATCATTGCAGTGCGTTACCTGTGAAACTGGCAATGGTGGAGGTTGTTGGTTTAACCTTCTTACAGATCATCATACTAATCTAGTGCTGTGTTTTATGCCTCGTAATTAAGCTTTTCTAAGCTGGGTGATCAAGAGCAAGTTAAAGCAAGATCTGTATAACAAAATATTCATCTTTTGGATCTTCCAAGGTCAAATCCTCTTGGGATTAACTTTGGAACCATGTACAGGGCTTGGTAGAACTGTTGTCACTGTCGGCCTTTGGGACGAGTCACGGCCATTGCTTGACCAGTTTGCTTTCTGTGAAAGCCTGAGAGAATACTTTTTCTCTACGTCAGTGGCTCTCAACCTGTGGGTCACGACCCCAGAGGGGGTCAAATGACCAAAGCACAGGGGTCGCCTAAAGCCATTAGGAATCATAACTGTAGCAAAATTATAGTTTTGAAGTAGCCACCAAAATTATTTTTTGGTTTGGGGTCACTGCAACATGAGGAACTGTATTGTGGGGTCATGACATTAGAAAGGTTGAGAACCATTGCTCTAGGTAACTCTCCTTAGACACACTATAGTTCATTTCTCCCTTTCTTCTGAGGTCCCATAATCTCATTGACCAGAAAATTTGGGACACCACTGAGTTACAGCAAGTTCAGCACAGGTTCTCTTGTGTCCTGAATCATTACTGACTTGAAGGGATAGCACTAAAATAGTGGTTATCCTCATAGCCCTTCTTTTTCTCTAATTTTTGGTCTGTGAACTTACATTCTCAATACACCAGCAGAGAAGCTTCATGCTACTATTGCTATATAACATAGGTAATTGAGCTTAACATCCCTATCTTTCTGAATATCAAATATCTTTGACTTAGTTTGAAATTGATATGTTCCATTAATCATTGATATTCTAATAACCCTCTACATATTTTTATGCATTTAGAAATCCAAGGCTGCAGAAAATTGTAGCCTGTCAAACCTATAGCATATTACCCAATCTCTTACTTTCTATTAATACCCTTTTTTTTTTGTTAACCAAACATTTACTTGAGAGAGAGAGTATAACAGTAATTGAGTTTACATTAAAAGTAGTACACACCTAATAGACCAGAATGACAGGCACTCCAAGCATAATTTTAGTGTTGCATGGTGCTATGATCAATGCGATAAACTTTTTGAGGTTTCGTAGGACCAATATCTGATTCATCTTGTGTATATAAGTGCATGATTTTGCTCCTGCTATGTTTCCTCTCTTTTCTGATTCCAGTCACTTTATTGTTTAATCTATAACACATTCAGCTGTGTTACGCCCTTCAATTTTTCTTTCTTCTTTAGAGTTCTTATATTAAAGAGACTATCCGATATTTACACATGTAGGTTTGGTTATTTCACTTATGAGTATATGTTGAATATGCATCCATTTATATATGAAGTCTTCCAGCTTATCATTCTTTATAGCTGTGTGATATTCCACTGTATAAAAATGCCACATCTTTTTCAACCATCCTTCAAATGATGGGCATTTTGGTTGTTTCCAAGATTTGGCTATGATGACTTGGGCAGCTATAAACATAGGTACACAGATATCGCTATGGTATGATGTTTTCAGTTCTTCTGGGAAAATTCCCGGTAGGAGGATAGCTGGATTGAATGGGATTTCCATATCTACTTTTTTAAGGATCCTCCACACCACTTTCCATAATGGTTGCACCAATCTATATTCCCACCAGCAGTGGAGAAGGGTTCGTCTTTCCCCACAGCGACTCCAACATTTGTTGCTGGTTGATTTCTTTATGGAAGCCTTTCTTTCTGGGGTGAGATAGTATCTCAGTGTTGTTTTAATTTGTACTTCGTGGATGACTAGTGATATGGAGCATTTCTTCATATACTTGTAGGCTTATTGAATTTCTTCCTCTGAGGAATGTGTGTTCATCTCAGCTGCCCATTTCTGGATTGAGTCTTTAATTTTGGGGACCCTAATGGTTTTTAGTTCTTTATAGATTCTAGATAGAAGACCTTTGTCTAAATACATATTAATTAAAATCTTTTAAAACTTTGTGGGTTGTCTTTTCACTCTGTTGGTAATTTCTTTGACGTTGAAAAACTTCTTAGCCAGAGGAGGTCCTATTGATTGATGCCTTCATGTGTTAAATGTGCATTTTGATTTTTGTTCATGAACTTTTTGCCTACCCCAATGTCTTCAAGATTTTCTCCAAATTCTCTTCCAGAGATTTAGTATTTCTCTTTTAATATTTAGATCTTTAATCCATTTTTACTTTAGTTTAGTGCACAGTGATAGACTTGGTTGAAGTTTTAGTGTTTGGCATGTAGAGAGCCAATTTTTAGAGCACCATTTGTTAAAGAGTCTATCTTTCTTCCAATAAGCGTGTTTCGCAACTTTGACAAAGATAAGATGGCTGAGTGTGTTTTTATTAGCTTCTGAGTCTTCCAATCTATTACACTGATCCTCAGGTCTATTTTTTTTTTCCAATACCATGTTGATTTTATTACTATATAACTTTATGTCAGGAGTTGTAATGCCTCCTGCCCTATATTTGCTGCCCAGAATTGTCTTTTCAATTCTGGCTCATTTTTAGTTCCAAATAAATTTTAGGAATAATTTCTCCAGGTCTGTGAGGTATGTTGATGGTATTTTGATAGGAATTGCATTAAATCTGTATAACAATTTAGGGCCATCTTCAAGATATTGGTTCTTCCTATCTAAGAGCAGGAAATACATTTCCATTTTCTGAAATCTTCTACGATTACCTTTTTTCAGAGTACTGTAGTTTTCATTGAAAAGGTCTTTTACTTCTTTAAGTATATTTTATGATAGCACCAAAGAAAATGAAATACATAGAGGATAACCTAACTAAAGAAGTAACCCCTGAGTATTTCATTTTCTTCAGTGCTGTCATAAAAGGTACTGTTTCTCTTAATTTTTCTCAGTGTGTTTGTTATCTGTGTAGAGGAATGCTACTAACTTTTGCATGTTAACTTTGTAACCAGCTCTGCTACTGAATTTGTATATTAATTCTAGCAGCTTCTTAGAGTATTTTTTGAGGTCTTCCACATAGATTATCATGCCATCTGTAAATAGTGATAGTTTTACTTCTTCTTTACCTATTCTTATTCCTTTTATTTCTCTTTCTTTTCTGGCTGTAGCTAATGATTCCAGAACTATATTGAATAAGAGTGGTAATAGAGGACATCCTTGTCTTTTGCCAGATTTGAGACCAAGACTTCAGTTTTTCCCCATTTAGAATTATGTTAGCTGTTGGATTGTTGTAGATGGCTTTTATCAGGTTGAGGTAGAGGCCCTCTGTTCCAATTTTCTGTAGGACTTTGAACACAAATGAGTGTTGGATTTTGTCAAAGACCATTTCTGCATCAGTTGACATGATCATGTGACTTTTGCTCTATTGATATAGTATATTACATTTATAAATTTGCATATATTGAACCATCACTGCATCCCTGGATGAACCCTATCTGGTCATGGTACATAATCTTCTTGATGATTTTTTGTACTCTAGTGGTGAGGATTTTATTGAGGATTTTTGCATCTATGTTCATGAGAGAAATTGGCCTACAGTTTCTTTTTTAGTTACATCTCACTCTGGTTTTGGTATCAGTGTAGTATTTGCCTCTAGGAACGATTTTGGAAGGATTGCTTCCATTTTGATTTCACTGAAGAGTTTGAGGAGTGTTGGAATTATGTCTTCTATAAATTTCTTGTAGTATTCAGTGGTAAATCCATCAGGTCCTGGACTTTTCTTTGAGGGTAGGCTTTTTATTACATTTCCTATTTCATTGGCTGTTATTGGTTCACTAGGAGTTCATATACCTTCTTGACTGAGTTTGGGTAATTTATACTTTTCTAGGAGTCTATCTATTACATCTATTTCTTCAATTCTGTGAGAGTAAGGATTCTCAAAGTACCTATTTATGATCCTCTGTATCTCTGCTGAGTCCGTAACAATTTCACCCTTTTCAGTCCTTATTGCTTCAATTTGAATCTTTTCTTTCCTCTTTTTGATGAGGTTGGTTAGGGGCTTATCAATTTTATTTAAACTGTCAAGGAAGAAGTGTTTTGATTCATTAACTATTTGCATTGTTTTCTTTTTCTCAGTTGAATTAATTTCTGCTCTAATCTTTATAATATCCTCCTGTCTTTGGGCTTTGGATTTCATTTGGGCTTCTATATCTAGTTGACTAGGGTGCTCCAGGAATGTATTTATTTTTCCAGTTCTTTTTTCTTAATGTGTGAGTTCAGAGCTATAAATTTCCCTCTAAGAAGTGCTTCCATTTCATTCCATAAATTCCAGTAGGTTGTGTTTGAATTTTCATTAAATTCTTGATATTGTTTAATGTCATCTGTAACCCACTGCATGCTGAGAAGAGTGTTGTTTAATTTCCATGTATTTCTGGAGTGCTTCTTGTTTCTGTTGTCATTTCCAATTTTATTGCACTGTGATCAGATAATATGCATGGTATAATTTCTGTTTTCTTGCATATACTTAACCATGACCTATGGACTAATATGTAGTCTATTTTATGAAATGTCCCATGTTCAGCTTAAAAAAGAATGTGTATTCTGAAGTCGTTGGGTGGAACACTCTGTGTATGTCCACTAATTCCAGTTGTTCCAAGTTCTGGTTCAGTTCTGCTACTACTTTGCTAACTTTTTGTCTGCTTGAACTATCTTTTTCGGATAAGGATATGTTGAGGTCTCTTGTTAAGATTATGGTATTGAATGTTAGATTTTTTCATGTCTATTAAGGTTTTCCTTATATAACTTGCTGCTCCTGTGTTGGGTGCATACATATTTATGAGTGTTTCCGCTTCATCTTGTAGTTTTCCCCTACCGAATATGTAATGGCCTTCTTTACTTCGTTTGATTAGTCTTGGTTTGAAGTTTAGAGTGTCTACAAACAGGATTGCTAGAGGTGCTGCTTTGTTTTGAGGTGCTGGAGCATGTAGTATTATTTTCCATCCTTTTATTTTTAGCTCATGAGTTTCTTTATGAGTTAAGTGCATTTATTGTACACAGCATATTGTTGGATTTTGCTTCCTTATCCACTCTGCCAATCTATTTCTTTTGATTAATTTAGCCCATTTACATTAATGGTTATAATTGAAATGTATTGACTTCTGATTGAGTTGACATTTTCTTACTACTGTTTAATCCTTTTTCTCCTGTGTTTAATTCAGTAGCCTATTTGGTGGGATCTTTCTCTTCTCATTTTTGAGTTTTGGTCATTTTGGTCCCTGTCTAAAATATTTTTTAATATGCTGTGTAGGATTGGCTTTGACATCATGCAATTCTTTAGTTGTTCCTTCTCATGGATGTGTTTCACTTCTCTCTCATACTTGAAGGAGTGTGTTGCTTTGTATCGTAGTCTGGGCTGAAATTTGTTTTCATGGAGGAATTGAAGCACTCTGCTCCATGCTCTTCTTGCCTTGATGGTTTGTGAAGAAAACCCTGCTTTTATTCTAATGACTTTTCCTTTAAATGTGATTTGTTTCATTTCTCTAGCAGCTCTTAGTATGCTATTTTGCTGAATTTCTGAAATCGTGACTATTATGTGTCTGGGTGTGTTTTTAGTCAGGTTAATGTTATTAGGGTTCTGTATGCTTTGGTTACCTGTATGTCCGATTGTTTTTTTCATATTTGGGAAATTTTCTGCCATAATATCTTCCATATTCTTTTTATATCATTTGCGTTGAGTTCTTCTTTCTCATTGATTCATATTCATCTCACATTATTCATTTTTCCATCTTCTTACAGATGGTGAATTGTTTCTTCCTGCATCCTAGTTGTTTTTAAGAGAATCTTTCTTACCTTTTCACTAGCTGCGGCTGTGTCTTCAAGATCTGAGACTCTATGTTCACTTTCATTCATATGGTTTGGGGAACCTGTGAGTGAGATTTTATTTTCTTGTATGTCTCTTTGAAACTGTTTCATGTGATCTATTTCTTACCTATATTGCTCAATCAGGGAATCCATCATTGCTCTATTCTCCTCTAACTTTTTATCAATATCTTCTTTAGTAGTACGGAAGTCTTTTATTAGAGTTATCCTTTCTCTCTCTAGTTCAGAGATTATTTCTCCTCTGTACCTTTCTGTAGTTGTTTCCCTACTTTAGCTGCTTTTAATTTAAAGTGGTCTTTTTTAACTTCAGAGGTTATTTCTGTTCTGTTTTCCTCTATACCTTTCTGTAATTGTATTTCCACTTCAGTGTCCATTTTTTCATACATTTCTTTTTTCACTTCACATGTTATCTCTGATCTAAGTTGCTCTATACATTTCTGCCCTTGTCTGTCTACCTCAGATACTACCGATTCAGAGATTTCATCTGCATGATTCCCATTTTCTTCAATGATAGTGTTTCCGGTATTTGTTTTGTGTGGACTCGGGACCTGGGATTTGATCTTGCTCCTTGTGTTTATCATTTTTATAGCAGTGATCTCTGCACTTTGGTGAACTTATACAGTTAGCACCTATGGAATTTTGGGTGGATCCATCAAGCTTGTTCCCCTCCCGACATGCCTGGCTGTGAGTAGGATCTCAGGCAGCTGGCTACCTCGAGGCCCCATGTGTTGGAATGGTGGGTGGCCATGTGGGGACTGTAGATGTAGTCAGGGTTTGGGCAGTTGTTGAGTTGCGGGATAGATTCAGATTGAGAGAGTTCTTAACTGTCCTATGTGGGCCCTAGTCAGGAAGATGGGTGGAATCTGAGCTCAGGTTGTTGATAAGCCAGTGGATAGACCAGAGCTGAGTCTGTTGATTGGCCCAGTCAGCAAGGCAGATGAGGTCTCGGTTGGAGTTCGGGGACAGCAGGTCAGATACGGGAGCTAGAGTTTTGGCCACATGCCACATGGCCAGTTGAAATGGTGCACAGGTCCTGGGGTGACAGATCAGGTCCGGGAGCTGGAGTTTGGGCCAGGCACCATGCAGCCCATCAATGATTTGCATTTCTTGAATGACCAGGGATGTTGAACATTTTGATAAGCTGAAAACAAAAGAATAACTGAAATGGAGGAAAGCAGTAAAGAAGAGGGGGAAATATATATATTAATATTAATAATACATAAAATAGGTAAAATAATTGTGTTACTAATTTCTTTTTTGTATTCCTAATTTCTGTAGTTCATTGGAAGCAAGCATTAGTGCTTCAAAAATAAATGCAACTTTGTTTTGAGAGATGCTATTTATTTGAAATTTCTTGCAAATTGTTCCATTTGATCAATTTTCATAAATATTCTTTACATTCATTAAAAGAATACGTACCTTTAAGTTATTGGGTGCAGGTTTCTTTATATGTTCATTAAATCAAATTATGAATTATAAAATAAATAAATAAATAAATAAATTGTGACTCAGAATACTGTTAGTTATTTGTTAAGAAAATGTTAAATTACCTTGACCTTTTCTAGTTACAGAAGGTTATTTTCACTTTCTATACCTGAAGAATGATGTACTTTTCTTTAAAGAGCAGTAACTTAAATACTATCTTGTTCTTGGTTATGTTGTACCAGTTTTTCTTTGATGAGGTTAGATGTTCAGTCTCCAGATTCAGTTGTAATTACTTTGAGATTTTTTCTTTGTTTGAAGTTATTTGTTATTAAGTTGCTACATTGTGTAATTGTCAATGCAATTTTTCATGCGTATATACACAAAAGTATGAATATACATTTTTGTGTATGTAAAAAAAATATTTTTGCCTCCCCTACCCATCCTGAATCCCACAGTTACTTTGACTCACTACAAAATTCTTGTGCATTGCTTAAGAACTGAACAATTCATACCCGATTTTCTGGTTTCTTGTCTAGAATCCAAGAATGTATACTTTCTCTTTCATGGTTAGGTGTATGAAGAGCTATAATAGTATATTGAACCCTTTTTCCTGGATTTTTCAAGCCAGCATTATTGCAAATATTCCATTCTGTTATCTGTTCATGTGCATTTTTATTATTTAAAGATAATAAAAACAATAAAAAGAAATGATGCAAAATTCCACTCTTGATGAGTTTATACTGACCTGGCCACTATACATACAGAATGATGAGATAGGCTACAGACTGTGTGCAAACTTCTATCCTTCTGCTGATGAAACTCTCAGAATACACCTTTTATTTCTTCATACAGTTCTTTTTTTAAAAAATGTATTTGGCACAGGGTCTTATTATGTGGTTCAGACTCAGAGTGATCCCCCTGTCTTCAACCTTCTTAGCACTGGGATTACAGGCTTGCACACAGACTCTGTGGCTGTCTCTGCACACCCTGGGGGTGCGGCCAGCACATGTGGTGCCAGGGATCGAACCCAGTCCCTGCACTTGCCTAAACTTGTTTAAGCAGATGTTTTAGTCTGCTAAGCTATCTTGCTGGCCCTCACCATACAGTTCTTAAAGCACAGCACATGGTAAAAACTCAAAATTCAGTGAGTGGGCTCAAATGTATTATGAGTGCTGTCCTTATTTTCCAAGTTATGTAAGGAATTATTTATTCAACACAATTCTAGTGAGCAAAATTATATTCTCACTCATGACATGGCTTCAAAGGAATATTTTAAGTGGATTATTGATGAAGAAAGATTGTACATATTTGCAAATATCTGATATATTTGAGATATTTAATCTATGTGAGCCTTTGAAATATACCACATAAAATTTAAAACTTAATACATGAATATTCACTTAAGAATATAATATTAGAACCACAGTTAATTTCCTATCTTACATGCATGATAAAAGCTGGAGATAGCTCAATAGAATAAGTGCTTATCTTGCAAATGCAAGGTACTGAGATTAATCCCCACAAACAAACACACACACACACACACATACACACACACACAAAAAAAACATGGCATGATATGTATATTCCAGTACACTATCATCATCCAAACTTAAGTAAAAGGAACAGAGAGTAGGAAAGAATATATTGGAAATAAGTCAAACACAATATTCCTCAAAATATACCTTTTAAATAGCTGATCATCAGCTGCTCACTAAAATTCATGCTCATCTTTTCCTCCTGTCTTTTAGTTCTTCATCTAAAGATGTTTGTGGCCATGTGACAAACATGAGAAGAAAGCGTACAATGTAGCCCACTTGTAGACTTAACCCAAAAACTCCTCCTTTGTCCTTCATGTCCTTTGCACTTCCAGTTGGTCTGGCTGCCTTGCCTGTGGTTTAGAATCTACCATTTTCCTCAGTCTAGATGTCGTAAGACAGTTTGTTGAGGACACATATGATATGCTGAGAAGACCAACTGGTCTGTGTTTTTCTCATATATGTTGAGAATTTTATATCACCTGGGAAATAGAAAAAATGCTAAGAAGTTTATTCAAAAACTGTAAAGACTTTGTTTTGGTGGTCTTTCTATCTCGATTCTATAAGCTTTGATATAATAGCATAAATCAGTTGTGCATTTTCTTGTTTGTCTTATTATTATTATGCCCACCAGCCTCTGAAACATATATTGTCTTTACCTTTAGCTTTCAAGGATTCCTTACTGGATGTTATATTATTTCTTCCTTTATTAAAAGTGCTTCATAGTCATACTTAAAGGTTGTGGATGATAGGCTTTCATAGAGCAATTATAAATCTGTATGAGGAAACGAAAGTCCTGAAGGTGAAACCAGTTCCCCTGAAGACAGTTATGCCACTGAGCTATCTCCCTGGCCCAATTCCTGGTATGATTTCACAGGAATAATATTTCCTAAACTTTGAATTCTAGTCTTTGTGGGTGTGATGATATTACCTATTATTGAAAGCTGGTAGATGATCCAAGCCATCTGACTAATTTTTGGCAATATAGGAATAATATCTCACCTGATATATGTCCAACATGAAGTATTAGAAAGCTCTTTTAATATCGATCAATGGTAGTGATTTGTTCCAACATGAAAGAAGAAAAACATGAAGAAGTAAATGAAAATTTACACACCAGTAGATCAATGTGAGCACATTTAACTTCCCTGTGAGGTCCTGTACAACTATTCAATATAACTTCATTTTGAATGACAAAACAATCATAAATAAAGTATATTAATTAAAATGGTGTCTCATCACATCTTGGACGTTATTTAGTGAACAATTTGCCAAGTTTCCTTCAATTATGGTATGAAAAAAACATTTCCAAGATTTGTAACATTTCTAGCTTAGAAAATTTAGACTTCTGCTATTTAGACACATAGACCAACTCAACATATTTTGTTCACTATGATCTTTCAAAGTTTTTCTCAATTTATAATCATTAGAAACTTTTTCTAACTTTATGTAAAAATCATGTATTTATTCTGTGGTAAAATTAGGAGCAATATATCCTTTGGTAAAATAACATCCTTTGTTTTTGTTTTATAATGAGAAACTTAGAAAATATACTATTTTTTAAACTGTACTTATTTTGGGGAGAACATAAAAGGAAGTACATGATAAAATGTAAATTAAATACAAAGTCTAAAGATAACATGATATTATCAGGTGTTTACACCATGCTCCAAAAGATATTCTGAGATACAAAGTGACTGAATGTATGACTTCGAACTTGTGTATTTATCCCCTAGGCTCAAAATTCAGCACTGATACTTTTAAGTTGTCACATTCTTTCTGAGTTATTTTCATTCATTTTTATCTTTGGATGAGAATGGACATAGTAAAATATTCAATGAGTTGTGCTGCTGATAATTTAGTTTTTATCAGATTTGATAGTATGGCCATATTCGTTCTGCCTATCCTGGAAAGACAGTATATCATTCCATTTTCTGATGTCCTCCTTGGTCTTCTTTCTCAGAGTGATCCAATTTTTATGTAGAGGATGTTCACTTCCTTCATTAATCTCAGAATTGTTTAATTTTTCTTGATGCCATCTATTGTGAATAAGATTATTTTCGTAGTTTCTTTTTGCATGACTTCATTATTGTGGTACAGAAAAGCTACTGACTTTTGTGCATTGATTTTGCCTGCTCAAACATGTTGAATTATTTTATTTGTTTTGGGTGTCTTTTTTGAGAAATTATTTGGATCTTCTCCATAAATGTTCACGACATCTGTAAGTGAGGATATTAGACTTCTATTCTTATCACACATCCCTCTTCTGTCCTTTATGTGCCTGACTGTTCTAGATAATATTTCAGGGACTATATGGAGTAGAAGCAATGATGGTAGGCATCCTCAGCTTGTTCCTGATTCTGCAGAGAAAGCTTTAGTTGTTTCCCTTTAATGTGGTGGTAGCAGTAAATTTATCCTAAATAGCAATTTTCAGATTGGGATAAAGTCCTGCTATACTTATGTTCTTCTGTTGTTATTTCATAAGTAATTATTGGATTTTGTCTAAAACTGTCTGCATTCGTTAAGATGAACATTTTATTTTTGTCTTTGCTTCTGTTTATGTAACACATTATTATAGTTTGTGCATAGGTGGCCCCACAAGCCTTATGCAGTCATGGGGCTGCTTCTGGATTTTGTAACTGATTAACATGGAAATGGGTGCTGCACTGCATTGTGGCAGGTGATCTGCATTTCAATGAAAGGAAGGAAGAGGTGTTAGCTTCTTGAGCTACTGCTAGCTCTCCGTGTTCTCTTGCTCTTAGCTGTCACCATGAAAGGTTGCCCTCTGCCATGCGCCACTCTGCCTTGGAGCCAGCTGAACATGGACTGAAAGCTCCAGTAACTGTGAGCTAAATAAACCTTTGCTTCCATTATTTTGAATGTCAGGTATTTGTCGCAGCAACGAGAGAAGAGTAATGAACACGGAATTTGGTACCACAGGAGTGGAGTTGTTGCTGTGGCTGAACCTGACCATGTGAATCAGAGCATTTGGAAATGGATTATAAGAAGAGATAGGAAAGGTTTGGAGACCTTACATACATGCAAACAGCTAGAAAAGCTTCAGCTGTTCTGCAGGGGAGATTTTGTTCAGAGCTCAGACCAGAAGACTGACAGAAGGCCTGCCTGTGTAGACCAGGCTGGGGAAGTTTCTGCTGGGAAGAAGGACTACTTTGGCTGTTGGACTCCAGATGATTCATGTTTTGACTTAGCAGAGAAGTTATCTGCATTTTGCCTGTGTCTGGAGACTCTGTCTGAGATTGAGTTTAAGCATGGCGGATTGATTAATCTTTCAAAAGATATTTCAAAGCAGCCAAATATTGGGGCCATGGCATGGCTGCTATTAGGTGTTTTTATCCAGATTTACATTGCAAATGAAGAGCAAGGAGCCAAGCAGGAGGATTCAAAATGTGAGTTTGGCCAGAAAAGAAACACCAATAAAGCTGTGGACTGCACAGATAAAGCTGAGAGGATCTCCATTGCTGAGAAGGAACCAGAGAACGGAAAAGATGACCTATGATCATCACAGGAGGTGGAATATCTCCACCCTGTGCAGTCTCAGAATTGCAAAGTTCTGGGACTCTGCCTTGAAGGGAAAGCCACTGAGCCCTTTGTTCCAGAATGGTGCCAGCGGCAACACCAGGTTCCAAAATGGCGGTGGCATGGAGAATTTATTCCTCGAAATCAGGGTCACAGTGCTCAGCAATCCGTGCACTCAACCCCTACAGCCAAGAGCTGGCTACTGCTCCAGCTGGTGGCAGACCTCTGCATACGTGGCAGTTGTTTTAAATTCATTGAGAATGCAAGAGTTCTGAGGTTAAGAAGGTTTCGACCTAGATTGCAGAATGCCTGGGATGCCAGGCAGTGTGCTCCTGAGAGGGCAGTGTGTAAAGCTGTGAGTGAGAAGGCTATTCAGTGGAAACCCCAGAATTCTGGAAAAATCCCGGAAAACGGATCATGCAAAGAGGGAGTAAAACCAGCCTGAGAGAGAAGTCATGGGAGCTATATCTATCAAGAGTATTGTAGGGGCAAAGCCACATGGAGCTTAAAATTTGCCACAGAGTGCTTTGGATGTTCCACAAGGACCTACAGGATTTAATGTTGGTCCTTCTGGATTTTGGACTTGTGTTGGTGCTAATGCTTGGTATCCTGCTCTGTGTATCTTTTGGAATGGTAATGTTTGTTTTGTGCCTTTGAGTGTTGAACGTGTTTAAATTTTCATTTATATAGGGGCTCAAAAGAGACTTGGGACTTGGACTTTTCAGCAATGCTGAAACTGTTGGGACTTTGGCAACTCTTAGAGATGGACTAAAATGTCTTTTGCATAAAGGGATGTGCATGAGTCTTTGGGACTCCAGGGGCGGAATGTTATGGTTTGTGTATAGCTGTTCCCCAAAAGCCTCATGCAGTCATAGGGCAGCTTCTGGAGTTTGTAATGGATTATTGTGGAAATGGGTATAGCACCTGTCCTGAGGCAGGTGATTTGCACTTCAATGTAAGAAAGGAAAAGAAGTTAGCTGCTTGAGAAGCTAGCTCTCCCTGCTCTCTTGCTCTCAGCTGCCACCATGAAAGGTTGCCTTCTGCCATGTGCCACTCTGCCTTGGAGCCAGCTGAATATGAACTGAAACCTCCAGTAACTGTGAGTTAAATAAACCTTTGCCTCCATTATTTTTAGTGTCAGGTATTTATCCCAGCAACTAGAGAAGAGTAATCAAGACACACACTCATTTATTAATTTTTATATGTTGAATAATTCTTCCATCTCTCAAATTAAAAAGATTTGGCCATGGTGTATGTTTTTTTAAATGATTTCTTGTATTTTGTTTGCCGGTGTATTGCTGAGGATTTTTGTGTCTGTCTTCATTAGATTATGTGGTAGTTTTTTTTCTTGTTTTTGTTTTTGTTTTTTAAGTTGGCTCCTGTTTTAGTTTAAATTAATGCTAGATTCCAAGAATGAGTTTGGAAATCCAATTTCCCTTTCTATTTTGTAAAAGAGCTTGAGGGACATTAACATTATCTGATCCTTACAGTACTTTCCTTGCAGCATTCAGGTGGGCCATTTCTTAGTTGGCTGGATTTTATTTTAGTAAAGAGGGCAAAAATTATACACTGAATGAAAGATAACCTCTTTAGCAAAGGGCGGTAAGAAACCTGTTTGCCTATGTGGAGCAGAATTACTAGATATACCCAAATAAAATCAATTTGGATCAAAGATCTTGATATTAAAGCAGAAACACTTAATCTTGTTGAGAATTAAAAGAATATAAAGGGGGCTTGTGTGGTAGATCAGTGGTTTAAAGCACCCTCTTTGACTAATTCTGTCAGGTGTAGGGGACCTCAATTCAGTTCAGCTGCACATATCACAGTAGACCAACCCTCAAAACAGCCATCAAAAAAAAAAAAAAAAAGTAAATGCATAGGAATAGGTGAATAGGTGAACCTTTTTTGAATAAAAGTCTAATTGTGCAAGAAGTAGCAACAATAATCAATCAGTTTGGACTATACCCCCCCCCCAAAAAAAAAAAAACTGTGCAACAGAGGAAAGAACCAGCAGAACAAATAGCTCAATATAAAGGTGCATTTATGTAATTGACTGATTATCAGAAATTTTTTATGCTGTTAACAATGCTAATGTAAAGGATATTGATATAAACAATAGTATGGGTATATCTCAGAATCATTTGATGAACAGCGCACCACTTTTATGCACCATATGACTCCACTTCCACAAGGTCTAATACCGGTTTATGAAAAAATAATCCACAGTGACAGGAAACAGACTAGTCTTTGTCACAGTGTACTAGTCTTTGTCACAGAGATATTAACTACAGGGTAGTTTGGTGAAACTTTGGAATAGGTTGAAATTTCCTAATTTTTACATGGAAGTGTAATAACATTGGCATCAACAGTCAACATGTTGTATAATTTTAAAATATTTATATTCATATATTGTATAAATTAAAATTCAAATTATTTAAAAATATACCACTTATTACTTATTATTACCCTACTTCTTATAATCTACTTCCAAGACAATATAAGAAATGACATTATTTTTAGAAGAGAGCTCCTCAATTGTCACCAACTATGTCAAATAAAACTCCATATGTCAGCATGGTGTGACATTAGCAGGGTTGGAGACATTGGCTGACTTTTAGACTAATATAAGTAAAATATGAACTCAACAATGCAATAATAAGTATAAAATAATATAAAATCAAATTTCCTATTTCTCAAATTGTCTGTTTATATTGGATATTTTATAGTTTACCAAATTTTTTCTTTAGTACATCTGACTTATTCAATTAGGAAAAAATGTTGAACTAAATTGCTTGACTCATTGTTAACAACTGAGAATAATATCCTTGTCTAAGCAATGCTAAGCTTATTGTTCTCCAGGAAGTACATCATTTTTATCTTTTACCATATTTTTTAGGCTTATAACACCACTTTTGATAGGACAGTATACATGGGATGACTAAATTTCTTGAATCATGGTATCAACAATGTCGTGATCATCTTGTTAGTTTCTGAATAAAACTTCCCTCATGTACTTCACCATGACATAATAGATTAAGGGCATAAACTGAAGACAAAGCTTATGAGCTCTCATTAGACCCCTGAATTTTCTGAAATACCCGAACTTACTATTGGTTGTAAAGTTAGAAACAATATGATTCATGTGTTAATGGACTGGAAAAAGTTAGAACACTAGCTAATGAAAAAGTTAACGTATATTTATATTTGATACCCTAGATTTCTACCTAAGCTATAGATGTTACTAATTCAGAGTTTGAAGTCTTTTTAGAAGCACTAGGCATATGCCTAGGCCCTTAAGCACACTTTGTAAAGAGAACAGATAAATCTTGTCCTTCTGTTAAAGCTATTATTCCTACTATAATTACAGTCATCATTACTTATTTTAACTTACATATTTAAAATCAAAGTTCCTGATGGTCATAATACTGTGTCATTGTGCTAGTCACAAGAATAACTGTGACTTAAGCTTTTATCTTTGAACCTCAAATTACATATACTGTCCACCATTTTATGTTTGCTGATATGTGAAATTAATCTTGAGAAGGAATTGGGAATAAGCAACTAAATAAAAAGAAATGGAATCTTCAAGACTATTAAAGTTCATTTGAGTCTGTAAAATGTTTGTATGGTACATATGGTACATTCTCTAAAAATAAGCAAGCAATACAACTCTCTTCATTCATAAATATTTTAGCTAAAATGTTTTCATTCACCTATCTTATATAAGGTCTGGAGTGGAAGATCTTATCTAAACTAATTACAAATACCTGTAATGGTGTGAAAAAACTTTTCAATATTTTTTCTAGTACTGTTCTTTATTTTATTTTATTTTATTTTAAAGAAGGGTCTACAGGATGCTCAGGGTCTCACTACTGGATTGGACTTGTAGTGATCCACCTGTTTATAGCCCCCAAGAGCTCAGATTATAGGTGTGCAACACTACACCCAGTCTCAATTATTATATCAGCATGCCCTGGGGACAGGGCCAGCATGGCAGTTGGTACTGGGGTTTGAACCCAGGATCTTCACAATGAACTATGTACCCAGATTTTATATATTTTATTTTAAGACAGGAGCTAGCTAAGCCATTTAGTTTCCTAGGCAAATTTTGAATTCATAACCCTCAGGTATCAAGCTCCACCTCCAGATAAAGTCATTTCTTTATAAGCCCTTATGTAAAATCTATCTTTTATGTATTTAGTACATCTATAGGATCTCACTACACAGATCGGACTCATAGTGATCCTCCTGTTTTCAGCCTCCCAAAGGCTGGGGTTACCGGCATACCCCACCACACAAAGTCACAGTCACCTTCTCAATGTTTCCTGGGGGTGGAGCTGGCATGGGGAAATCAAATCCCTGTCCCTGCATCTGCCTAATTTATGCAAAATCTTGAAGGCAACTGCTTCTATTAAATTTAACTTAATACATGTGTTTCTGAGCTAAGGTGATGCTAATATCAAACAACAAAACCTAGCCAACCCCTTGATTCTTTACAGGAAATGAATACAGCACTTTTCTTAAGAAAATGACATGGATATTTGAAAAATTCTGTCAGTGTGAAGAATTTTCAGATGAGATGTAAAGAGCAACCACTCTTCTAACGTCAACATACTATGCATTTCAAAAGTAAATTTCAAGTCAAAGGGTTCAAATGTATCTCAGATTCAGTCACAAACTACCCAACTAGCTCAACATGTATCATTTTTTAAGGCAACTCAGGTGACCAAAAGTTATTTTGTGCACATTACTTATTCAGTATTGCCTGTCTTTATCATATTGTGTGCAGGGATGAGGACTGGTGATGAAAATAATCAGGGATTTTCAGCAACTTCATGCTTCAAAGGTGACATCACCCTATCATCGAAGATTTATTTTCTTTCATGTGTAAAAGGCAATGCTAAATCATAGAAATAGCGCTGATGGTACAATTCAACACATATTCATTGAAATCCACCATTTGACTTGGATACTTACAGAGCACAACCACTTGATGAATTATTGTCAATTCTTAATTGTAGCAATGTTGGAGAATAGATGATTATACCCTTTATTGGGAAAAGAACAGAAGTTTTCAAAGATTTGGAGAACAATGAAATAGCACTGTTTAAGGTAGCTTAATTCATAGCTATATGCATATATTTGTGAGGTAGAATGTGAGTAATGTGTCTGTTGCTAAATATATTATAGGGCTGGGCAGACAGCTCCGTGGATTAAAGCACCTATTTAGGCAGACTCAAGCACCAAACTGAATTCAATCCCCAGTATGTCATGCATACCAGCCCTGCCCTGCAGATGTGCTGAGATAGTGACTGAGACTGGGAGTGGGGAGCACATCTTTAACTCCAGAACTTAGGAGTCTGAAGTCAGAAGGGGCACTACGAGTCTGATCTGTGTAATGAAACCCTGTTGACTCTGCACTAAATACGTAAAAAATTAAAAGTATTTAAATTTTTAACTGCCTATGTGTATTACAAGTAAGGCTCCGATGATTTAAAATATTCAAGCGGGGATGGGAACAAGGAAGGGGAAGGTGGGAAGGATAGAAAGGAAAAAAAGTGAGATAAAAAAAATGAAAACAAAGCTTTTGTCAGTGAGGATGCGAAAGAGTTCTAAGGGAGGACAGTGGGAAAAGATCAGCTTCGATCATGCTCAGGTACAGATTCCCTATCATGAATTCCCTATCTAGTGGGCACCAATAAAATCTGATCGGAAAAAAATCAACTTTGTAGCAATAAAAGAAGCGACTATATCATACATCATGCATGCTACATCATTGCATGTAGACACATCTATGTATCTTACTTTCTCTGAAAAATGGGAATAACTATACATTGAGAGGAAGGAGATAGGGAAGAGAAGATCATTTGTTTACCATTCTTTCTACCACCATTGTTTGTGAAAACAATAGTTTTCAGTTTAATTTAACACAGCATTTTCTGACTAGCATTTATAAACTAGGAATTTTTAATATATATGTATAGCAAAATGAGAAGAAAAACTGAATACAATTTATATATTAAAATTATTGGTAAATGGATGATAGATTGATGAAAGAAAAAATAGAAAAATGGAGGAATAAGGAAGGAAGGAAGGAAGAAAGGAAGGAAGGGAGGGAAGGAAAGAGAGAGGGAGGGAGGGAGAAAGGGAAAGAGAAAGAGAGAAAACGAGAGAAATTTCCCTCATTGTTTCTCTAATCATTCAAAGTAAATTAGTTTTAATTCTTTTTTTAAGCATTTATAGCAATTTTGTTCTCAAAGTAAAGATTCAAAGAGGTAAAGAAGGTCAGCATATATTAGCTAAGGGAACAACTCAATGAGAAAAGAAGACAATTGCAAACATAGATGGACTAAATATGAATGTTCTCAATTTCATAAAACAAACACATACAAAACATACCAGGTAAATTAGCATTAGCACAATCCTCGTTGGTGACCACAGCAGCTATGATGAAAGAGGCTCAATACAAGTTGGAGAAAAGACAGCCACTTTAAGGTAAGTGGTTCTGGGGAAACTGGATATATATATGTAGAATATTGAAATTAGACCCATGTCTGAGCTTAGAACTAAACTAAAATCAAAATTGATCAAGGATGTACATTTACTATAGATAAAAAAATAAAATTCTTGAAGACAGGTACAAAGACTTCTTTTTAAAATTTTTAATTTATTTTTACTTTAAAAAGTAAAGTCAGAAACAGAAACAAATAGAAAAGTGACAGAAAGAAGGTAACATACAACAATACATATGTTACAGATTTTCAAAAGAGGAATAGCTAATTCACAGTGATTGTTATATTATCTCTTTTTGACATCAAATCTGTTCTTCAGAATAACAGAAAAGTTATGCAGGATTGGACATACAGTTGAATATCAATATTTGCTTTCAAGAAATCCTAATTTTCTTCTTGTCTTTTGTAAAAAAAATTAAGAGTATAATAATTACGAAGACATTAGAATCATATACATTTAGAAGAGTAAGATGAGAGATATTCCACAATAGACTTTGTATGATACACTACTTTGACGTAGTTGCTCAGATTGCAGATATCAGCATACCGAGTTAGTCAAGGTGAAAATTCTGAACATTAACTGTTAATTTCAAGAAAACTGATAGGAATTATTAGTACAGACATCTTAGACATCCTGTATATATTCCTGTATGATTTAGCCTCTTTCTTTTTTCCCTATCTTTTCTTCCTTATTTCATCATTATTTTGTTCATAAGTTCAAATTCTGTTTATTGTACCATATCTATTATACTTTTCAGGTTTTATTTCTTCTTTCAGGTGCTTACACGGTAGAGACAATATAGTATTTACATGTGCTGGTCTGTTTTGTTTCACTTATGAGTATAGCCTTGAGTTATATCAACTTATTTATGAAGACTTCCAGTTTGTCTTTTTTTATAGATGAGTAGACTTCATTAGATAGTACTACCATATACTTTCATCTGTTACTCAAGTGGTAGGCACTTTGGATGCTTCCAAGATTTGGTTGTCATACATTGTACAGCTATAAGCATGAGTGCACAAATATTCCTATGGTATGCTGTTTTCAGTTCTTTTGGGAAAATATGCATAAGGGGAATACCTGTACTGAATGGGATTTTCAGTCTCAGTTTTTTTCTTTTTCTTTTTTTGAGACTCCAAACTGATTTCCATCATGGTTGTACCGGTCTACATTCCCACCAGCAGTAGAAAAAAAGATTCATTATTCCCTGTAGCTTTTTCAGTATTTGTTCTTTGTTTCCAGAATTTGTTATTAGCTGATTTTTTTTTTTTTTACAATAGTATTTCTTTCTGGGGTAAAATGGTATCTCAATGTTGTTTTAATTTGCATTTCTCAGTCACTGTTGTAGAACATTTTATCATGTATTTATTTGTCACTTGTGTTTCTTCCTCTGAGAAATGTGTATTCATCTCTGATGCTGATTTTTGGATTGTGTCTTTAAATTTGGGGGACTGATTTTTTTTTTTTTTTTAGTTCTCTACATAATATACATAGAAGTCCGTTGAGTGATTGTTGGTTGTAAATTTTTCCCAATTTGTGGTTGTCTTTTCTCTCTGTTGCTGATTTCTTTTGAAACGCACAAACTTCTCAATAAGATGAGGTGCCAGTTGTTAATTCTTTTTGTATTTTTAAATGTATTTAGCACTGGGCCTACAAGGTCTCACTACACAGGACAAACTTATAGTGATCCTCCTGTTTTCAGCCTCACAAATGCTGGGTTTATTGGCGGGCACCACCACACCCAGTCTCAATCACCATCTCAGCTCACTCTGGGGCCAGGGCTGGCATGGCATGTGCTGCCAGGGCCCCAACCCCAGTTCCTATACTTTGCCTAAGATGGTGCTTTAGTCTTCTGAGCTGTCTGGCCAGCTAAGTTGTTGATTCTTTGGAGTATTTTCCATGAAGTTTGGATTGTTTAGATGAACAGTCTGCCTACTCCTATGTGATGATTTACTTTCTTCTTTACTTATTCTTATTCATTTTATTTCTCTCTTTCTAAAGGTGCTAGCTAATGATTCCAGTACTATAGTGAATAGAAGTGTTGGTAGAGGACATCCTTGTCTTATACCTGATTTGAACATAGAAGCTCGCATTATTTCTCCGTTTAGAAATATGTTGGCTGTTGGTTTGTCATAAATGGCTTTTATCAGAATGAGTTATACGTCATCTACTTCAATTTTCTACAAGGTTTTGATCATGAATAAGTGTCAGACTTTATGGAAAGCTTTTTCTGCCTATATTGAAATAATCATGTGAATTTTCATTTTGGCTGTACTGATGTAGGGTACTACATTTATAGACTTGTGTACAGTGAAACATCCTTGCATCTCTGGGATAAATCATATATTGTCATGCTGTATATACTTCTTGATGACTTACTATATTCTACTTTTTTTTTTTTGTCTTTTTGAGGCAGGGTCTCGCTATGCAGTTCAGGCTGGCCTTGATCTCACTTTTGTAGTCCAGGCTGGTCTCAAACTCACACTGATCCTACTGTCTGAGCCTCCCGAGTGCTGGGATTACAGGCATGCACCACCACGCCCGGCTAAAATTTTATTTATTTATTTATTTTCTTGTTTCAGAACCTTTATTTGTTTATTCGCTCATTTTTAAGGCCGGCCCAGCCTGCCCTGAGGGCAGGGTTGAGGGCAGCATGTGGTGCCGGGGATCGAACCATGGTCCTTAAAGCCGCCCAAGTGTTCCCAAGCAGGCACTTTAGACCATTGAGCCATCCCGCCGGGTCCACTATATTCTATTTGATAGAATTTTATTGAGAACTTTTGCATCTATGTTCATGAAGGAGTTTGGTCTGCAGTTCTCTGTTTTGGTTGGATTTTTCTCCAGCTTTGGCAATCGTATACTTACCTACAGGAAAGGTTTTGGGTATATTACTTCCTTTAAAATTTCCTTGAAGAGTATGAGGAGGACTGGAGGAGGACTGGGATTAAATCTTCTCTAAATTTCTGGTAGAACTCAGCTGTGAATCCACCAAAACCTGGGCAACTCTCTGTTGGCAATTTTTTTTTTTATTACATTTTCAATTTCACTGGCTGATATTGGATTACTCAGAGTTTTTATATCATCTTCATTCAGTTTTGACATTTTGTATCTATCTAGGAATCTGTCCATTTCTTCTGTATCTTTGAGGCTGTGAGAGTAAAGATTTTCAAAATAGCTATTGATGATCTTCTGAATTTCCATATCATCTTCAATAATATCTCCCTTTTCATTCTTTATTTCTTGAATTTAAGTTTTTCTTTCCTCTTTTTGATGAGGTTGTCTAGGGATGTATCAATTTCATTTAATCTATCAAAGATCCAGCTTTTGCATTGTTTAATCATTTCAATTGTTTTCTTAGTCACAAGGGCATAAATATCTGCTCAAATTATTTTATTTTCCTCCAGTGTTTGGGTTTTGGGCATGGTTTGTTATTTTTTACCTAGAAGTTAGAGGTGCAGAATTAGGGTTTTTATTTCTGCTTATTCTGTTTTCCTAATGTGTGAGTTTCACCACTATAAATTTGCCTGTGAGAACTGTTTTCGTTGCATTCCACAAATTCTAGTAAGTTGTGTTTGAATTTTCATTGGATTTTCAATATTGTTTAATGTCTTGTTTATTTTAATCTCTACTCCATTGGATGCTGAAGGTGTTATTTAATGTCCATATTTTTATATAGTTTTGTGGTTTCTTTCTCATTAATTTCCAATTTCATTGCACTGTGGTCAGAAAATATCATAGGATAATTTTGGTTTTCTTGCACTTTCTTATGCATGATCCATCATCTAATACGTGGACTATTTTAGCAAACGTCCAATGTGCAGCTGAAAAAAATGTGTATTTGCATGGTGTTAGATGGTGCACTCTGTATATGTCTACTAAGTCCATTTGTTCAAGGGTTTGGTTAAGTTCTGCTGCTACTTTGCCATTTTTTTTTTTGTCTTTTTGCTCAACTCTTTGAGATAAGAGTTTGCTAACATCCCCTGATAAGATTGTAATATTGGTTATTAGAGTTTTTCATGTCCGGTAAATCTTATCTTATACAATTATGGGGTCTCCCATCCCATATTTGATGCATAAATATTTATGACTGTTAGCACTTCCTCTTGAATTGGACCTAAGTAGTATATAGGGACATTCTCTATCTCATTTAAACATTCTTGGTTTGAAGTTCAGATTGTCTAGGAACAGAATAGCTACCCTAGTTTTATCTAAAGTTCTGGAGAATGTAGCATTTATTCCATCCTTTTACCTTCAGCCTATAAAATTCTTTATGTGTTAAATGTGTTTCTTCTATATAGGATCATATGAATTTTGTTTCTTAATCTGCCCTGCCAATATATTTATTTTAATCGGTCAACTAAGTTAATTTACACTGTTAGTTATAATTCACATGTATTGGCTTGTTGTGTTATTTTCCTGGTATAGGTACCCTACTTTTATCTTCTGTTTAATTGTTTTCATTTTTTTGATTTTTTATTAATTTTAATGAGAAAGAAATAGCAATGAAACAGTTTAAAAGCAGGTTAGTAGGACATTTACAATAATTAATATATTGCATATATTATATGCATTATACCTTGCTATCCTTAGTGTAGGTACTTAGTTCATATCTATCAGCATATATATAGGCAGCATGAAAATTTTACCACTCAACTGCTAGTTTCAAAAACATGATGGAGATCCTTAGGACCATTGCCTTAACCATCTTGTTTATATAATCTTATGATTTTTCCCCTGCCATATTTTCTAACTTTCACTCTTGAATTTTTTGATTTGGATTTAACTGTGTTATATCTTCCCATTTTTATTTCTTCTTTACATTTTTACACTAGGAAGACTATATAATATTTACAAATGTGAGTATAGTCTATTTCACTCATGAATAAATCATCAAGTTGCATCCATTTTTATATGAGGGCTTTGAGTTTATTTTTCTTTATAGCTGAGTGATACTCCATTGCATAAAAATACCACATATTTTTCATCCATTCCTTAGCTGATGGGCATTTTGCTTGTTTCTAAAATTGGGCTATCACAATTGTGCTGCTATAAACATAGCTGCAAATATACCACTATGATATGATGTTTTCAGTTCTTCTGGGAAAGTTCGTGGAAGGGGGATATCTGGATTGAATGCAGTTTCCAGTGCTCATATTTGAAGGATCTCCACATTGATTTCCACAATGGTTGCATCAGTCTGCATTTCCACCAGCTGTGGAGAAAGGTTTCTTTCTTGCCACAACCTCTCCAACATTTGTTGTTGGTATTTTCTTTATGATAGCCATTCTTTGTTGGGTGAGATGATTTCTCAGTGTTGTTATAATTTGTATTTCATGAATGGCTACTGATGTAGAACATTTTTTCATGTATTTATTAGCCTCTCATAGTTCTTCTTGCAAGAAGGGTGTGTTTATCTCAGATGTGTATTTCTGGATTGTGTCTTTAAGTTTTGGAGACCTAATATTTTTTAGTGCCTTATATATTCTACAGAGAAGACCTTTGTCTGAGTGCTTAGTAGTTAAGAAATTTTGCAAATTTGTGGGGTGTGTTTTCACTCTGTTGGCAATTTCTTTTGAAGTACAAATACTTCTCAATAAGAGGAGGAACCAGTTGTTAATTCTTTCAATTTTTACACATGTAGTTTGATTTTTGTTCATCAGCTGTTTAGCTACCCCTGTATCTTCAAGATTTCCTCCTACTTTCTCTTCCAGGACATTTGGCATTTTTTTTTAATGTTTGTATCATTAATCCACTTTGACTTTACTTTAGCACATGGTGATAGATGTTGGTCAAGTTTTAGTTTTCAGCCTGTAGAAAGCCAGTATTTGCAACATCATTTTTTAAAGAGGCTATCTTTCTTCCAGTAAGCCTTTTTGGCCACTTTTTCAAAACTAAGGTGGCTGAGTGCATTATTTGTCCCTTTTGCATCTTCTATTCTATTCCATTTACCCGCAGGGCTATGTTTTTTTTCTGGTTTTTTGTTTTTGTTTTTGTTTTGTTTTGTTTTGTTTGCAAATACCATGCTGATTTTATCCCAGTAGCTTTGTAGTATAATTTTAAGGTAGGAAGTGTAATGTGTCCTGCCTTGCCTTTGTTGTCCAGGATTTCCTTTGATATTCTAGGGCTTTTGTGCTTCTTAAAAAAATTTAAGAATGATTTCTTTTGGTCTCTGAGGTATGTTGGTGGTATTTTGATAGGGGTTGCAATAAATCTCTACAAAAGTTTGGGGGGTACAGACATCTTCACAACGTTGGTTCTTCCTATCTAGGAGCAGGGAATATTATTCCATTTTCTGAAATACTCTATGGTATATTTTTCTTTCAGAGTAATATAATTTTCAGTGACTAGATCTTTCACTTTAATTAGATTAATTCCTAAGTATTTCATTTTCTATGGTGCTTTTGTAAAAGGTATTACATCTCTAATTTTCCTCTCTGTGCGTTTATTACTGGTATACAGGGATACTATTGATGTTTGAGTATTGACTTTATATCCTGCTATGCTACTAAATTTGTTTATTAATTCTAGTAGCTCCTTGGTGGAGCTTTTTAATCTTCCAAGTAGAGTAAGTATCATATTATCTGCAAATAATGATATTTTAGCATCTTCTTCAACTATTCTTATTCCTTTTATTTCTCTCTCCTCTCTGATGGCTTTAGCTAATGATTTCAGAACTATAATCAATAAAATTGGTGACAGAGGACATCCTTGTCTTACATCAGATCTGAGAATAAAATATTTCAATTTTTCCCCACTTAGAACTGTACTAGCCATTGGATTATCATACATAAGTTTTATCATAAGCCATCTATTCCAATTTTTCTGTAGGATTTTGAACATGAATAAGTGTTGGATATTTTCAAAATCCTTTTCTGCATTAATTGAGATGATCATTTGATTTTTGGATTTGGCTATATTGATATGGTGTTTTACTTTTATAGATTTGTATGTGTTGAACCACCCTTGAATCTCTGGGATAATCCTACCTGATCATGATTTATAATCTTCTTGGTGATTTGCTGTATTCTATTTGCTGGTATTATATTGAGGATTTTTGCATCTATGTTCATGAGGGAGATTGGCCTGAGCTGTTTTTTAGTTACATCTTTGTCTACTTTTGGTATCAGTAAAGCACTTGCCTCTAGGAATGATTTTGGGAAGATTGTTTACTTTTCAATTTCATTGAAGAGTTTCAGAAATATGGGAATTGTATGTTCTGTAAATTTCTTGTATAATTCAGCTGAGAATTCATCAGGACTGGGACTTCTCTTTGTTCTTTGCCTTTTTCATAAGATTTTGAATTTCATAGACTCTTATTGGATTATTGAGAGTTCCTCTATCTTCTTGATTCAGTTTTGTTAATTTTTACCTTTTTAACGAATCTGTCCATTTCTTTCATGTCTTTAATTCTGTGAGTGTAAAGATTCTCAAATTCACTACTGATCTTCTGAACCTCCACTCACTCTATTGTAATTTCACACTTTTCATTCCTTATTGCTTCAATTTGAGTTTTGTTTTTCTTCATTTTGATGAGGGTGGCTAGGGACTTATCAATTTTATTTAATCTTTCAAAGAAGGAGGCTTTTCATTCGTTAATTCTTTGTATTGTTTTCTTGGTCTCAGTTGCATTAATTTCTGCTCTAATCTTTATAATTTCCTCCTGTTTAGGGACTTTGGGTTTCGTTTGCCCTTCTCTTTCTAGATATTTGAGTTTCAGCATTAGGATATTTATTGATTCCCATTCTGTTTTCCTAATGTGTAGGCTCACAGCTATAAATTTCCCTCTAAGATCTGCTTTCATTGCATCCCATAAGTTCCAAAAAGTTTTGCTTGAATTATCATTTAATTGTAAATATTTGCTAATTTCTTGTTCAATTTCATTTGTAACCCATTGCTTGTTAACGAGGGTGTTTTTTCTCCATGTATTTATAGGGTTTTTTTTCAGTTTCTTTTGTCATTTATTTCCAGTTTCATTGCACTATGGTCAGATAATCAGCATGGGATAATCTCTTTTTTCTTTCATATACTAAGCAGGACCTATGGACTAGTATGTGGTCTATTTTGGAATATGTCCCATGTGCAGCTGAAAAAACTATGTATTTGAAAGTGGTTGGGTGGAGCACCGAGTACAGTCTGCTAAGTCCATTTGTTCCAAGTTCTGTTTTAGTTCCACTACTCCTTTGTTAATTTTTGTCTGTTTTCCCTATACTTTAGGGATAAGGGAGTGTTAAGGTCTCTTGTTAAGATTGTGTTATTGGATACTAGATTTTTCATGTCCATTAACATTTGCCTTATAGAGGTGGGTGTTCCTGTGTTGGGTGTGTAAAGACTTGTGAATGTTGCCACTTCCTGTTGAAATTTTTCCCCTAATCAATATGGAGTGGCCATCTTTATTTCTTTTTATCATTCTTGGTTTGAAGTTCAGACTATCTGCAATCAGGATTGCTACTCCTGCTTTTTTGTGAAGTGTTGGGGTATGTAGCATTTTTTCCATCCATTGACTTTCAGCCTGTGAATTTCTTTAGGAGTTGAGTGTGTTTCTTGTACACAGCATGTTGTGTTTTGCTTTCTAATCTACTGTACCAGTCAACTTCTTTTAATGGGTGAACTGAGGCCATAATAATGGTTATAATTGAGATGTACTGACTTATGATTGACATGTTATTTGTCTGCTACTGTATGTCCCTTTTTCTCCTGTGTTTAACTGTTTGCCCTATTTGATAAGTTCTTTCTGTTGTCATTCATGGAGTTCCGTTTATTTTGGTTCCTCTCTAAAATATCTTTTAGCACTCTATGTACAGTCAAATTCGAAATCATGAAATTCTTTAGTCATTCTTTGTCATGGAAGTATTGCACTTCTCCCTCAAACTTAAAAAACTATTTTGCAGGGGATAACATTTTATGCTGAAAATTGTTTTCATGGAGGACGTGAAGTACTTTGTTCCATGTTCTTCTTGACTATGGTGTATGAAGATAATTCTGCAATTATTCTGATGGGTTTTCCATTAAATGTGATTTTTCTTTTCTCTAGTAGCTTTTAGTATGTCATTCTGCTGGATTTATGAAATCTCGACTATTATATGTCTGGGTGTGTTTTTAGTTGGGTTGATGTTATTTCGAGTTCTAGATGCTTCACTTACCTGAATGTCAGGTTATTTCCCAATAGTGGGGAAGTTTTCAGCTATCACTTCTGTCCATATTCTTTTCAAGTAATTTATATTGACTTCTTCTTTCTCATTGATGGTTATTAGTTTCACATTGCTCATCTTCACATCATCTTGCAGATGCTGAATTATTTTTTCCTTCATCCTAGCTGTCATGAAGAGATTTTTTCTCATGTTTTCACTAGTTACAATGGTGTCTTTAAGATCTGAAACTCTATCTTCATTTTCATTCCGACAGCTTTGACAGCTTGGGATTGAACATTTAAACTCCTGTATAGCTCTTTGAATCTGCTTGAGTGAGCTATTTCTTTCCTATATTGCTCATTCAAGGATTCCATCATTTTTCTATTCTCCTCTAATTATTTTATCAATGTTTCTTTAGAAGCAGTTATTAATTCTTTCATTATTGCTCTCCTTTTTTTTACTTCAGACATTATTTCTGATTTGATTTCCTTTACAACCTTGTTTGCTGTTTCTTTATTTCATGTTAAAAATTCAGAGATTTCTCTTTTTAACATCAGAGGTTATTTCTGATCTGATTTCCTCAATATATTTCTGCAGTTGTTTCTTTATTTCAGATGCTACTAATTCAGATATTTTAGCTGTTTGATCCCCAATTTCTTCTATGCTAGTGTCTCCTATAATTGTCCTGTGTGTGCATAGGGCCTGAATTACATTTTGCTCCTTCTCTTTGTCATTTTGTACAGCACTGTCCTCTGACCTTTGGTGTAGAACTTTGGTTCAGTTACAATTTTAGCACCTAACAATAACTGTGTCCTGATGTACAAAGTTTGAATTCAGCCTGGCTTGCATCTGGTTGCTCTGCTTAGCTTCTTCCTGCTGCAGCCGATGGATATGAACACACTGTGCGCTTCTGGCAATACATTCTCCTGCTGGATTAGTTGGGTGGCTCTGACCCTTAGCCTCTCTGCAAGGACTATAGGTGGAGAGTTTCACACTGTCCACGCTGGGTCTAGGCTGAGTCTTTAGGGTTTCAGCAGGAGTAGTGAAGTGGAAGTTCTCCCACACACATGCAGAGTTTGGGCTGGGAATGGAGGCATCCAATTGGCACAGCAGAGCAGAAATTCTCCCACGCATGCTGGGCCTGGACTGGAGCTGGAAGGATCTGGTGGGTGCAGTGGAGTGGAAGTTCATATGTTTAATTGTTCATCATATTTGGTGGATTCTTTCTATTATCTTTCATAGATTTGTGGTCATTTTGATCCATTTCTAGAATATCTTCTATTATTCTGTATAGTTGGTTTGGTTGCCAAGGATTTCTCTAGTTTTTCTTTCTGTTATGGAAATATTTCACTTTTCCATTAAACTTGAAAGAGAGTTATGCTGCTTAATTTTTTCTTATAGGATTTGAAGTGCTTTGCTCCATACTCTTCTTGACTTGATGGTTTGGGAGGAGAAATCTATAATTATCCTGATGAGTTTTCCTTTAAGCATAGTCCATTTCTTTTTTCTAAAAACTAAATATTTTGTTCTTGTGCTGAGCTTCTGAGATTTTAATTATACTGTCTAAATGTAGTTTTAATTCAGTTGATATCATTTGGAGTTTCATATAAATAGGTTGCCTTAATATCAGATTTTCCCCCATATTTGTAAAGTTTTCTGTTACTACTTCTACTCATATATTTTTATATCATTTGTGATGCCTCCTTCATTTTCATTGATGCTTATTAGTCTCATGTTGTTCATCCTTGCCTTGCCTTGCCACGGTTGAATTGTTATTTCCCAGATCCTGTTGTTGTTGGTGGTGGTGGTGGTGTTCTTTTTTTTTTTTTTTTAATGCGGGACTGGGGTTAAAACTTATGACCTTGCACTTGGAAGAAAGACATTTGTGCCATGGAGCTATCTCCCCAGTCGCATCCTCATTATTTTTAAGAGACCTTTCCTTACCTTGTTTCTAGCTGCAATGGTGTCTTCAAGGTATAAACATATCATCACTTTCATTCCATTGGTTTTGTATGCTTTTAGTGGAGTTTTGAATTTCCTATATATCTCTTTGAGTCTGCTTATGCATTCTACTTGTTTCTAATATGGATCATTCAAGGTTTCCATTATCTTTTCTATTCTCCTCTACTGTTTAATCAGTGTCCTCTATGGAAATATGTAGTAATTCTTGCATTGAAGTTTCCATTTCTTTTTTAACTTAAAACTTTTTTGTCTGATCAGATTTTTTTTCTATTTTTGTACTGTTTTTTAAGTTCAGTTGTTATTATTTCAGAAATTTCAGGTGTGTGACTTTCAATTTCTTCTATGGTGATGTGTCTTGGCTTTGTTCTGGATGAGTTTTGGGCATGAAATTGCCTACTGCTCCTTCTTTAAGTCATTATTCATTTCTCAGAAAACTCTGTTTTGATTTCTGTGATACTTTTTTGTGAAAGTTTGACAGTACATAGCTGAATCACTGCAGTCAGAGTCCCTTGTAAAGAATCTGTTTTTTAGGTATCTGTCATGTATCACATATTCTTACTTTATGTGTGTTACAAGATTTTGCCTTCTCTATTGATGGAGAGTGAAATATTGGTTTCCATTTAGCACTGTTATCTGCCCTTCTGTTTAGGGCTTTGTTTAGGTTATTAATCAAGAACCTCCTGATATTACTATGCAAGTGAGAACATGTGGTTAAGGCAGATGTGATTTTCTACTTACAGTAGTATAATTAGCAATACTAATAACGGCTATTGAGATTTAGAAATTGTCTTTTTAACTAATGTGTTTGTACTTTAGGTCACAGGAACAAACATTATAGCTGTGTAAGTAATCAGATCTTAAAATGAGAATGTGTTTTTAAGTTATTTCCCCTGCATTCTGTCTTGATTTTGCCCCTTTATGCACCTGGAGTAGTCCAGGCACACTTATTTACTCCAGTTACCTGCAGTCACTTCTGTGCTGCAAGGATGTTTGGGTAGAACTGGGCCTCAGTCTGAGCAATGCTGTACATAGCAATATGCCTCAGCTCATGGGTTCAAGATCTACTGAAATCAAAGTCAACTTTCAGGTCCTGGCTTGGGATTGATTATTGTGAATGGCTCCTTCCAGCTTATCCCTGTCCAAGTGACTAACTGGACCCTTATGGCTGCTTGTACTATGGCTCCTTCCTAGTAGTTTCAAGAGCTGCTGTGGGCCTACTGCTCCTTGCTCTGTTTTAATTCTTGAGGAAGTGGGTATATTTCCCCACATATCCTAATGCAAGTAATGTGGTGATTTTTTCATTTTTTTCTTTTATAGCTGACATTTGTAACTTTATTTTTTTTATATTTTTTGGGTTTTTTTTACTTTTTAATTTTGTTATTTTTATTGTTTAAATTTAACAATGGTTATATTACATATTTTCATCATCAGATCAGCTTAGATTAATACATATAGGTATATAAGATTGATCAAACAATTAAACATTAACACTTTTAAACCAACATTACTTTTTTTTTTTCTTTTCCACTTTCTTTTTCTTGAAAGTTGACATATTGCATATTGTCCTCACAATCGTCGTTCTACAGAGTACAGTGTGTGGGCATGACCCACCTCCCTATTGATGTTGCTTAGCAAAAAAAAAGGAAAAGAATATACTTCTCTTTGGACTAAGAGGAAGCAGATACATACACAGTCAAATGTTCTGCAATTGCAGTGGGCCAGCAGTGAAGCTTGTAATGTTGGAGGCCATTGAATCTAAGCCTCCTAAAGCTCATCTCACCAATCTAGCTCTGCGTTTCATGCATTGTAATTAAACATTTTTTTTTTCTGCTGGGTGGTCAAGGGCAAATTGAAGCAACACCTGTATAACAAAACATTCATTTTTTTGTATCTTCCAGGTTCAAATCCCCTCAGGATTAAGTTTGGGACCACAGATAGTACTTTGTAGAACTGTTGTGTAACTTTATTTTTTGTATTTTAGTGCAGAATCTACAGGGTCTCACTCCACATATTGGATGCATAGTAATGATCTACCTGTTTTCAGTCTCCCAAGCATTATGATTACAGGCAATTATCACCATACCCAGTATCAATGCCATCTCAATGCATCCTGGGTACAGGGCCAACATGGCACACTTGGAATTGAACCCCAGTCTCTGTACCTGCCTAAGCAGGCACTTTATTCTGCTGAGCTATCTGGCCAGCCCTTTAATTCTTTTAAATATTTTGTAGACAAGGAAAGTGAACTGCTATATAACTCTAGCCTGGGTCGATGTACTGCCCTTTATCTTTTATGTGTTTCTTTTTTCTGTCTTCTAGTAAAATAACTGAGCTAGAATTAGTCCTTGGTGTGGTACAGAGTACATTCTAAGATACAGTTTTCCAATGAATACAATTGGCTTTTCCATTAGAAAAGAATTATCAAAACCATATGACTTCTTCTTGATATCTTCTGTAGATTTACTAGAAGAAATAAGAAAGTATATTTGTGCTACCATTTGTTTTATATTTAAATGATTATCTTTTGATACAAATAGAAGTAATCAAAAGCACTCTGAGTTTAAATGAAAAATGTATAGTTTTCGACAAATAAATTACCTTTCTGTTTTTCTCTTCTCTTAATGATAAAATATTGAAAAAATATGCTTACCTACTACTTAAGAAATTGGCTGCATTAATGTCTATAAATAAATGCTAAGTAGTGTGCATATTTTATTTCAGGCTTCTCAAGACACCTCAAGTACATATTATGTATGCAATATGTAAACTATGAGTCACATCATCTTTCATTTACTTTATGCTCTCAATAACCAGTGGAATATTTCTTCAGGGTGCTGCTTGGCAAGGACAGAACATTAGAGTATTTTAGCCAGTGACTGGTAGACAAGATGATTGCATTCTGTCTTTTCAGGATGATGCCAGTAAGCATACTATCTATTATAATTCTCCATGACATGTTTACATGCATAATTCACTGTAGCGTGAAGGACAAATGAAGATTATATAATTTAGCTGAGCTTTACAGTATGCTACAGTACATCTATGCATTAGAATGTGGGAAGGGTTTGTAGGAAATAGGCAAAAAAAGTTGTCATTAAGTAGTCATTTGAGAATTTAAATTTCCTCTTCAAATCAATTACAGAAACTACATTTCATAAAAGGCTTAAGCACCAAAAATCATCAGTGACAAATAATCTTCTACATGCATATTCTCTTGCTCTTTTTAAATAAAAGTCTATGTAGCTTAGATAAGTATTGTAAGATAAACTGTTTTCCTTTTAATTCAGTGCCAACTATAACCTTTGTACTGAATTGAGGTAAGACAGCCATTATAATACAGAAAGGAGGGTACTAGATATAGCTCAGCAGTCCAGCTCCTGCTTGGCAAGTGCAAAGTCTTGAGTTCAATGCCTTATGCCAAAAATAAATGAATGAATGAATAAATAAATAAATAAATAAATAATTTATAGAAAAGAAGGTGTAGAATTTTTCAAATTATACTATCAATTTGCCCTTTAAATTGAACATACTATTTATCCAACTTTTCAAGAAAAGAATATGTATCAGTTTACATTTCATACCTTAAATCTATCCAGAAGATATCACACACTGAAAGCACCCAAAATTACCTTAAAGTTCATTAATCTCAAGAACAATGAAAATATTTATAGCACAAAAATTTATTTACATTAGAAAATCTATAGACCTTTTATAACAAAATAAATTGAAACTCATGTGATTTTTTAACTAAAATTAGACTACTCTTCCTACTACTTTCATGTACTAATATAGAGCTATTTTTGTGAAATACAATATTCTAAATTTTCTTACCTATTCAGTTGCTCCAAGCATTGTTCTGTTCCAGTTTATATGTAGCTGGTTCCTGGAAGTCCTCCTTCTGCTCCATTGTCTAAAGTTCCTTCCTCTGAACTAGGACTAGAGAAAGAAGTAATGACCCTCAGAAGGACTCTCTGCTCCTCAAAGAGTGTGATTGCTCAAAGTTGTTTAGATGCCTACAAGCAAAAGGATCTTTGTGGTAGCTTATGACTGACTGATACTAACTAACTAAATCATAGTTTTAAATTCTCATTTTAGCTTTCAATTACTGGCTTGATTATGTATATTTATTTTGTGTATATTCAAATTTATATCTAGAAAAGTACAATGAAATCATTTGCTTTATTGAAAATGCATTAAAATTATTACAGAGTGGAGAACTTAATCAGAAGAGTATAGAGATGGGTAGAATGCGATATTTGCTTAACATAGAGTGTAAGGCTGGGGAGATAGCTTGATGGCCCAACAAGTGCAATGGCCCTGGTTCAGTCCCTCACACTATATACCATGCCAGCCCTGGAGCCAGGCATGGTAAAGTAGGTCTGTAATCCCAGTGCCAGGTAGGCTGAGACAGGAGGATCACCATGTGTCTGAACTTCATACAGAGAACTCCCCCACCCCCCACAAAAAAAGAAATAGAATATAAGAGGTCTGGGTTTAGAATCTGAAGGGGCAAAAATGTGACTCCAACTTCAGTGGAATATCAGTTTCACTCATAGTGCACTTTATCATTCATAGCACAATAGTAACTGTATTATCCAGTTCATAGTATTTTTGAGTAACTAAATGAGCTATTCATTTAGCTTTGTGCTTGGCATAAAGTATGTGCTGAATAAGGTCTTGATCTTTATAGTTGAAACTACGTCTTAGTGTGGAAGGAAAATCTTTCCTTTTCTATTTTTGGAACCAGAAAGCAAGCTCAGGACCTCACACTTACCTAGCGGGCACTGCACTGCTGAGCTATACCTCAGCCCAAAAGAAATATTTTGAAGGTTAAATAATAACAATAAATTAAGTGTATTTATCCTATGAGGAAACACATAGGCTTAGATAATAGCAATGCAATATTAAAGTACTCCACATTGGGTGGTTTGAGCAATAGAGATTTCTCACTGTTCTGGGTGATAGGAGTGCAAGCTTGAAGTATTTATGTGTTTGTTGCTCTGAGGTCACTCCATTTTAACTTGAAGGCAGTTGAGGTGACTCTTGTCCCTATGTGGCCCTTCAACTATTACTGCCTGGTGTCTGCTTAAGAGGCTATATTTTTCTTCTTATAAGAACAGTCTAGTTGGACTCAAATCCATTTTACACCATAAGGTTTTTTTAAATTGTACAGTACCAATCTCATGAAATAGGTTAACATTTTAAAACAATTGTTAATGGCTCTGGAATTTACTTATTTATTTAATTTTATTTTTCATATATTTAGCATAGGATCTCACTACATAGTTCAGGCTTTTGGTGACCCTCCTGTTTACAGCCTCCACAGCACTGGGATTACAGGCATGCATCACCATACCCAGACTCAGTAGCCAGCTCAGCACATTCTGGGGCAAGGCTAGAGCAGCATGGGGTTCTGGGATTCAGCCTGGTCCCTGTACTAGTTTATGCAGGCATTTAGTTCACTGAAATGTCTCACAGGCCCAGTTCTAGAATTTAAGTATGCCTTTATGGCCAGATCCATTCTGAAAACTTTATTTTATTTATCCTCTTACTTTCTTATTGTACCGGGATTAAACTCCAGACATGTGTTTGCCAAGCAGGCACTGTGCCATTGAGCTATATCTCTGGTCACTATTTTGTTTTAGTCATCTCTTAGAATCACCATCTTCAAATATTTTTTGCTGCTAAAACAAAATTTGCAAAATTCAATAATTTGTGAAGAATATAAATTTTTTTCTCCTCCTTCTGGAGGACGTGAAGTCTAAGAGCAATGCATCAGTAAATTTTATGTATGGATGAACATTGCTATCTGCTTTCAAGATGGTTCTTTAATGTCCAGTTCCGAGATAAGAGTAATTCTGTGTTCTCACATTGAGAAAATCCCAAAGCCACAAAGGTCAACACATCCCATCAAGCTGCTTTATAACAACAGATAATTCCATTCCTATGGTAGAAACCATTGCAGGCTAATCACTTATTAAAGACATATATATATATATATATATATATATATATATGTATATATATATACATATATATATATATATGTATATATATACATATATATACATATACATATATATGACTAACATTTCTGCTGGTCAATTGAAAAGAGCAGATAATACTTAATTTGTTTTGCTTCTTTCATTCTGTTGTACTTTTTTCTCTTCATAATTTCGTATACACATCCTTCATTTCTTCTTCGGAACTGAAGAATGTGGAAGGCAATACTATGTATTACAATAAATACTGTGAGATTCATTTTATTTTGTTAAGTGAAACTCTGTATTACTCATAACTTTCTCTGTTTTAATACTATTTTATACTATTTATAAAAAATTAAAAAATATAAAGACTTATCTCTTTATTTCACATTGGCAACATCTGAATTTAAGAAGAAACACACTCAATCCATAGCAGAGTCTTATCCTAAGTATTTGGAGTTAGAATTTTAAAATATTTCTGTTGGGTAACATAATTCAGTCCATAGGAAGCACCAATAAAATATAGTTCTAAACATTCTCTAGCATCTTATTCCACAGTGTTCAAATGCGGACAGAGATTGACAATCCATTGCTAAAAACAAGTGCAGAACGTGTTGTGAAAGAAAAGACAAACTTGACAATGAGGGATTGATTGTTGTTGGTTTACAGAACCCAACATCATTACTCTGAATACATAATGTATTTGTAATATTCTGTTAAACAATTGAATTAATGTTAGTTTCTTGTTTTCATTGATGCAAATGTGATGAATGTCAGTGGATTCAAGAATTACGAATGGTGTATTTATAAGATAAGATCTTCAGGGGAAATGATCATCATATTGGAAATGTTATGTCACACAACCTGTTGTTACCATCAAAATAATTTTCTCTGGTAAATGTTAGCATAATGAAACAGTGGAAGCATTAGTGATATGTCACTTATTATAAAATGTTGCTATTATCATTTGGAAATGTTATTATAATCTAGGACAATTACTTTTCTCATAACTTAAATAAAAACATTTTCAAGGAATACACAAAAACTGAGCAAGCTGGGCGTGGTGGCTCATGCCTGTAATCCCAGCACTCGAGAGGCTCAGGCAGGAGGATTGGTGCGATTTCAAGACTAGACTGAGCTCAAGGCCAGCCTCAACTGCATAGCAAGACCCTGTCTCAAAAAGACAAAAAAATAAATAAATAAATAAATAAATAAATAAATAACTGAGCTGTTTGCATCTTATGTATGATTAGTATATATAGTTTTACCTTACAGTAAATGTAATGCATTGGCAGCTTTCAATGGGCAAGCTGAGGCAAGTGATAGTCTATATGTATTTTTTAGAAGTCAGTGAACAAGTGCTATTTGTCATTTTTAAAGACACTGCAGAGGTGTACATATTCAGGAAACTTATCAAGCATTCTACATTTTATATCAACATATAAACCGCTCTTTTTTTCCAAAATATGATGCATAACATAAACTCTTGATGTTAGACATATTTTATAATTCATGTTTTTCTCAAATTTGCATACATATTTCAGAAAGATTATTGCCTAATCTAATTTACTAAATTTGTTTTCAGTACTATATCCATTAAAAACCATGATACTATTTCACGTGCATAATATATATATATATATATATATATATATATCACATAAAACATGTAGAATCAACAATACATAATAGCAGTGAGCAATAATACCAAAATCCAAAGAAAAGTGCCTTAATTTTGAGATTGTAATACAAAATGTATGATTAAGTGGATTCAATAAATATAGAAATAAGGGGTCCAGCAGGATGGCTCAGTGGTCTAAAGTGACTACTTAAGAAAGCTTGGGTGGCTGCAGGGACGGCAGTTCAATCTCCAGCACCATATGCTGCCCAGCCCTGCCCTGAGGGCAGGCTGAGCAGGCCATAAAAATAAATAAACAAAGAAAAGTTCTGAAACAGAACTTCCTGGTCTAGCCCAGACCCAAATCGCACCGCTGGGAGCTGAGCCTGCGCGCCCGCCGCGGGTAAGCTCCCTGCGCCCCTCTGCACCACCTCTGCGTTCCCGCGACTAACTTCCTGTTTCAGCCCAGACCCAAATTGCACCGCTGGGAGCTGAGCCTGCGCGCTGGCTGGGTCAGGATCCTTGGCCTGCCTTCCCTTTCCTCACCCCCCCCCGCTTTTTTTTTTTTTTTGAACCCCTCCAGCCCAAGCTCCAGCACCAAACCCATCAAATAGCCCGTTTGGCAAGCGATTTGGTCCATGAGCCTACCAGGACTACTCAATCCCAAAGCTCCACCTCCACCAACAGACCAGATCCCCCAGGATTCACAAAAGCTAGCAGCCAGAGCCCCAAAACAAGAGTCAGGAACCTCTGTATTAGAATCACCTTGGAGTCTCCAGACCAAACGCCCATAGACACAGCATAACACCACCAAAGTGCAGAGGTCGCTTCCATACAAAATGATAACAACAAGGAGTAGGAGGCAATCTCAGGACCCGTGCCCACCCAAACCAAATACAGAAGACACTATCATGGAAGAAAGTGGGAATAATGCAGATGAAACCTCTGAATTGGTAGCATCTGAGGCAGACACACAAGTGCAGAAACTTATAGAGCAACTGAGATCAGAGATAACATCTGAAATAAAAAAAGAAATATATGAAGTGGAAAAACGGCTGGAGAAACGTATAGAGGACATCAGAGAAGAAATAATATCTAAAGTTGACAAAGACATGCCTAAATCAATAGCATCCCAAGTAGGGGAACAGCTACACAAAAGTAGAAAGGAGAACAGAACAGAAATAATCTCTGTTTTAGAGAGAGAAAGGATAACCATAATGACAGACTTCAATACTATTAAAGAAGACATCAATAAAAAATTAGAGGAGAATAGAAAAATGATGGACTCCCTGACGGAGCAATATAGGAAAGACATAGATGGCATGAAACAGTTTCAAAAGAGATATACAAGAAAATAAAACCTTGATCACAAGCTGGCAGAGCCCAATGAACGAAAATGATGATAGAGTTTCCAACCTTGAAGACACAGTTGCAGCCAGTGAAAGAGTAAGAAAGGATATTTTAAAAACAATCAGAATGCAGGAAAAAATAATTCATCATCTGCAAGAGGATGCGCAAATGAACAACGTGAGATTAATGGTAATCAATGAGAAAGAAGGAGTCAATACAAAGATATAAAAAGAATATGGGCAGAAGTAATAGCAGAAAACTTCCCAAATCTGAGAAAACAATCAGACATTCAGGTAACTGAAGCCTACAGAAGCCCAAATAACATTAACCCAACTAAAAACACGCCAAGACATATAATAGTCAAGATACCAGAAATCCAGCTGAAAAATATTATACTAAAAGCTGCTAGAGAAAAGAAACAGATCACATTTAAAGGAAAACCCATCTGAATAACAGCAGATTTCTCTTCACAAACCAAGAAGTCAAGAAAAGCATGAAGCAGAGTGCTTCAAGTCCTCCATGAAAACAATTTTCAGCCCAGACTATTGTACCCGGCAAAACTCTCCTTCAAGTATGAGGGAGAAGTGAAATACTTCCATAACAAAAAACAGCTGAAGAATTTCATGACATCAAAACCAGTGCTATATAATATTCTAACAAATATTTTAGAAAGGGACCAAAATGACCCGAATTCAACAAATGAGAACAGAAGGATCCCACCAAATAGAGTAACCAACCAAAAATAGGAGGAAAAATTGGTAAACACTAGCGAGTAAGAGTCATGTCAGCCATAAGTCAATACTTTTCAATTATAACCACCAATGTAAATGGACCCAATTCTCCAATCAAAAGAAGTAGTCTTGCAGAGTGGATAAGGAAACAGAGCCCAACAATATGCTGCATATAAGAAACAGATTTAACCCATAAAGAAACTCATAGGCTTAAAGTTAAAGGTTGGAAAACAATACTACATGCTCCAGCACCTCAAAAAAAGCAGGGGTTGCAATCCTTTTAGCATACAGTCTAAACTTCAAACCAAAACTGATCAAACGAAATAGAGAAGGCCACTACATACTGGTTAGGGGAAAAATTCATGATGAAGAGGTAACACTCATAAATATGTATGCACCCAACATGGGAGCAGCAAGCTATATAAAACAAACCTTAATGGACCTGAAAAATCTCATATCCAATACCACAATCTTAACAGGAGACCTCATCACTCCCTTATCCGAAAAAGATAGGTCAAGCAAACAAAAAATCATCAAAGAATTGGCAGAACTGAATCAAAACTTGGAACAATTGGACTTAGTGGACACATACAGAGTGTTCCATCCAACCACCTCAAAATACACATTCTTCTCAGCTGCACATGGGACATTTTCTAAAATAGATCACATATTAGTCCATAGATCATGCTTAAGTAGATGCAAGAAAACAGAAATTATCCCATGCATATTATCTGACCACAGTGCAATCAAATTGGAAATAAATGATGAAAGAAACCATAGGAACTCCAGGA
>PVJA010011152.1:21444-55567 GCA_004027025.1 Myocastor coypus | reverse complement strand
GAAATGAAAACTTATATTCCTCCTAAAGGAGAAACAAAAAAGAAGTTCAAGGATCCCAATGCGCCCAAGAGGCCTCCTTTGGCCTTCTTCTTGTTTTGTTCTGAGTATCGCCCAAAAATCAAAGGAGAACATCCTGGCCTCTCCATTGGTGATGTTGCAAAGAAACTTGGAGAAATGTGGAATAATACTGCAGCAGATGGCAAGCAGCCATATGAGAAGAAGGCTGCTAAGCTGAAGGAAAAGTATGAAAAGGACATCGCTGCCTACCGGGCTAAAGGAAAACCTGATGCAGCAAAAAAGGGAGTCGTCAAGGCTGAAAAAAGCAAGAAAAAGAAGGAAGAGGAGGAGGATGAGGAAGATGGAGATGAAGAAGAGGAAGAAGAAGATGAGGAGGATGAGGAGGATGAAGAAGAGGATGATGATGAATAAGTTCTAGTGCGGTTTTTTTTTCTTGTCTATAAAGCATTTAACCCCCCTGTACACAACTCACTCCTTTTGAAGAAAAAAAAATTGAAATGTAAGGCTGTGTAAGATTTGTTTTTAAACTGTACAGTGTCTTTTTTTTTTGTATAGTTAACACTACGAATGTGTCTTTAGATAGCCCTGTCCTGGTGGTATTTTCAATAGCCACTAACCTTGCATGGTACAGTATGGGGGTTGTAAATTGGCATGGAAATTTAAAGCAGGTTCTTGTTGGTGCACAGCACAAATTAGTTATATATGGGGACGGTAGTTTTTCATCTTCAGCTGTCTCTGATGCAGCTTGTATGAAATAATTGTTGTTCTGTTAACTGAATACCACTCTGTAATTGCAAAAAGTTGCAACTGTTTTGTTGACATTCTGAATGCTTCTAAGTAAATACAATTTTTTTTATTAGTATTGTTGTCCTTTTCATAGGTCTGAAACTTCTTGAAAGGAAGCTAGTCTTTTGCTTTTGCCCATTTTGACTCACATGAATTATTAGTGTTTATCTTTTCATATAGTTGACTCCAAACTTCTGTCTACACACCCTGCATATCGCAATGGAGGTAATAAGTCAAATTGAGAACGTTTTATCATAAAACTCCAAAATCTCAGTTATTGATAAGTTTCACATAGCCCTTTATAGAGTAATTCTGTTGATAGATAGCATGAGGTTATTAGAATGAAGCAATCTGAAAGTCTGTCCTTGAAGGACTGATAGAAAAAATACATTCTGATCTTTACATAAGGACTCCTAACTCTCATTACCCTGTAATGGCAGTTATATTGTGCAGTTCCCACATTAAAGGAGGCGTAAGAATGTATCGCCAAAAGCGTGAGCTTAAAATACAAGACTCCAATTTTTGGTTAGCATTCACAGTGGAGGCAGTGAACACACTGGCTTTATATGCCGTTACCCATCTATGTAAATATGGACTGCTCCAGAAACTTGACTCGTAAAAATTTTAAAGTTAGGCCACAAAGTAGAAAATGATAGTCACCCATTTAGAAAAAAAGTTGCACATCTTAAATATGAATTTGAGTTTTTCTTTACAAAACTTAATGGAGTCATGTTTGTCTGCTTAGCAGCTTAAGGAAAAATTTGGCAATTTTGTGGGCTTTGAGATTATCACTCTTAAAGTACCAGTGTTTTAAAATAGGGTTCTTGTGATTTTACACGCTTTTGTGATGGAGTGCTGTTTTGTTATATAATTTTAACTTGGATTCTTTCCATTTGCATTTGTTTATGTAATTTTAGGAAGAATACTGAACATCTGAGTCCTGGATGATACTAATAAACTAATTGCAGAGGTTTTAAAAAAAAAATTTTAAACAGCTGCTTATATACATCATTCTGAGGTTGAAGGGTGGGAGGCAAATATCAGTATTTTCCAGAATTATGCTAGGTGACAAATTCTTGTGCCTAAAGTTCCTACTTACTTGCTTTGATGTCATTCTGATGGAGAAAAAGTAGTTCTATTGTTTTGCCGCTGGAACTGTAACAGTTTCCAAACTAACTTTCAATTGCAAACTCCAGGGTGGGAAAGGAGGCTAGGAATACCCCACTCCAGCTGCTCCCAGAAAAAATGCAGATGATTCACAGCATCTCCCCCTCTCACTAGAGCCACTATGTTCCCCGAGAGAGGAAAGCTACTGGCTGTGGTTTTCCAACCCTCTGTGAACCCGAGGGTTGCAAGGAACCAACATTCCGTCTGGTCTACCAGAGACCAAACCCTGGACTCGGCTCTTGCTGCTGAGTCCTGAGTCCTGGGCCGCTCCTCTCTCTCTTATCACATAGCTGAATTCCACCCCTCCTTTGCTCCCTGAAGCATGTACTCTGGCACACCTCACCCTCAACTTTGCAGCCAAAACCTAAAAAGGAAACATAGCCAGAGTCATGGTCATAAACTGTTCACAAGAGAGTTCCTATCACCTTCCTACACTTTTTCACTTTAAATTTTTAGAACGTTTCCAAACACACTTAGAGAACATTTCTAGTAGAAAGTTTAAGCATTTTACAGCTTTTAGTTCTGAGAGGGCTAGTTATAAAGCACTCCTTCAAAGCCCCGAAAGGGTCCTAAAGGGTATGCAATCTGATGTTGATAATTTTCTCCTCGTCGCGAGAACCACGGCATTTCTATCACAAGCAGAGGCCAAAGAGAGCCAACGTACTCAAGCCTACTCCGCTTCTAAGCGGCAGTCAGGATGGCCTTTGAACCCAGATCTCCCAGGGTGAAAGGCCAGTAGTCTTTACACTTTGGGGCTTTCGCTACGTTTTGTTTGCACCTTTCTCAGGCTTAAGCAGATTCCGAACGTTCTTGCTTTAAAAAGAACTAGAGATGTACTTCTCAATCTCCATAAATCTAAAATAAAAATGCTGAGGTGCTTCCTTAACTTGGAAAAGTCATCGAGCACACACGGCAAAAGTAAGGCTTTCCTACGCAACTCGCCCCACAGAAGTGGATTTCTCCCGGGAGCTGCAGGACCAAGTAACCCGGGTCTCCGTCGGCCGGAAAGAGAAGGGGGCGGCGGCAAGGAGGGGGAGGCGTGGCGCGAAGCCCATTTCCATTGGTGCGTCCCGTCGCGCGCCGCCACGAGGCCCCGCCCCTCCGGGCCCGCTTGCACTAGGCTTCCAGCTTGGGAGCCTACGAGGAAGGAGATCCTGGGCTCTTGCGGGAACTCGGGACCTCCACCCGCCGCCGGTGCGGACCTCGCGGGATGAACGCTTTCTGGAAAGGTTTGTCCCGTGCCGCCTCCCTTGCCATCACTCGTCGACTTCCGGCCGGATCCACCAATCACTGTGCACATATGGCCGGAGTGGGTGGGGCCTGAGAAATTCGAAAGGAGCCCCGCCCCCTAGGAGCCCATTCCCAGGACGAGGCTTTGGGAAGAAAGCCTTTCGGTAGGAGGTGAGATGGGGCGGGAAGTGGAAACCGAGGGTGGGCTGGAGGCGCGGCGTGGGTGTGGCGCGGGAGGGTGGTGGAAAGGTGGCTCGCGGGCAGGAAAATCCTAGAGGATAGCGGCGAGGAGGAGATGGGGCGTGCAGACCTTGCTGTGTGGGAAGAGGCGAGGACACGGTCACCTGGTGAGGCGGGAGCGTGCTGCACCTTCCCCGTTGGCGACGGACGCTACGGGAAGCCGCGGCTCCTGGGCACTCACCTGCCTTCTGCGTGCTCTGGTGGCCTGGCTTGCACCCCGAGGGAGCCGCGAAGCTGGGGCAGGATGGATACCTGAGGAGAGGTGTGTTTTCTGTCCAGCTCTGCTCTAAGCTGACTTGCTCTGGCTGTGGGACATGGAGGATTCAGAGGAAGGTAAGGAAGCCCTAGGGGGAGATGAGGCTCCGCCTTGGAATGCCACTTCAGGGACCAGGGGTTGGCGTTCCGTCTTTTTCCCCCTCCAGATGTCAAGTTTATCGCGGATGAGACTCTGGACTGTGGAGGGCTGTCCCCATCTGACAGGTACCAGTTCGCGTGGCGCGCTGCATCCCCCAACACTGCTTTGGCCATTGGCTCTGGATATGATTAGATCCGTTATTTAGCCAGGTGTAGTTCAGTAGGGCTGGTGGGCTCAGGACGCGAGGATGCTGTTGGTGAGAGGGAGAAAGGGGAACGAGAGGGAGATTTCAGTGTGCTAAGTAGGTGGATCGCTGCATCTCCCTCTTGGCACCACTTCGATGTCAGCTACTGAAGCCTGCGGGTGCATGTGGAAGCAGATGTCTTACCACCTAGAGGCCAGATGTCACTGCTGGAACAGATAGCAACAGCACTTGGGGTTGTGTCCCTGGGCGGCTCCGCTGCAGGGACTTTTTGGCCTGCCTTGCATGGCCTCTGCTCTTTTATGTGGACATGATGCCTTGTTTTCTGTCTCAGTCATGAGGAAGAAGACATAGCAGTGTTGGCGACTCCAGAGAAACCACTCCGACGGGGTCTCTCCCATCGAAGTAACCCGAATACTGTGGCCTCTGCTCCCCATGGTGTGAGGTTCAGCTTAGGCCCTCTCAGCCCAGAGAAGCTGGAGGAAATTCTTGAGGAAGCCAATCGGCTGGCAGCTCAACTGGAGCAGTGTGCCTTGCAGGAGCGGGAGAGCTCTGGTGAGGGCCTAGGGCCTCGCAGGGGGAAGCCAAGCCCTCGGCGGGAGACCTTCGTGCTGAAGGACAGCCCTGTCCGAGACCTGCTGCCCACTGTGAGCTCTCTAGCTTGGAGCACACCCTCACCAAGCAGCCTGACGCCTCGACTTCGGAGCGCTGATAAGAAGGGGGCAGCCAGGGCTCTGAGGGTGACATCCGGGAAGAGGCCCTCCCCTGTAAAGAGGGTGAGTTTGGAAAGTTCAGGTTGTATGTGTGTCCCAGAAACATTGTAGGATATGCTGCAGACAGTGTTTTCCTCATTGGCCAAATGGGAATAGTAATTCTAACCTCTGGGATTATGGGAATTAAATAGATACCATAAAGCCAAGCATCTACCACGGTGTCTGTGTATTGATTCTCTAATGACTATAATAAACTCAGCAAGCCTGGTCTTGGTGCCAGCACATGCCTGTAATCCTAGACCTCTGGGAGGCTGAGACAGGAGGATCACAAGTTAGAGCTCTGTCTGGACAATTCAGCAAGACCTTCTTTCAAAATAAAAATAAAAAGGATTATAAATGTAGCTCATTGCAAAGGAATGGATTCAGCCCCCCAGTACTATGCCAAAAAATAAAGGTCTAGTGATGGCGGTGGTAGTAACAATGTGGCAAGGTCTGGGCGAGACAGCTCAGTGGACTACACCCCTGCTTAGTCAAGTGCAAGGACCAGGGCTCAATCCCTGGTACCACATGGTACACTGGCTCTGCCCCCCAACACACTGAGCCAGCCACTGGATCACTTACATGGTGGTGCATGCCTGTAATCTCAGCGCTGGGGAGGCTGAAAACAGGAGGATCACAGGGGCCTGGCAGGATGGCTCAGTGGTCTGGAGCTCCTGCTTGGGAAAGCTTGGGCCGCTTCAGCGACCACAGTTCAATCCCCGGCACCACATGCTGCGCCAGCCTGGCCTCGGGGTGGGCTGAGCCGGCCATAAAAATGAATGAATAAACAAAGGTTCTGAAACAAGAAAAAAAAAAAATTAAAAAAAAAAAAAAAACAGGAGGATCACTGTAAGTCCAAGCTATGTAGTAAGATCCTATAGGAAATACATTTTTTAAAATGTGGTAGCCAACTTCGCTTGTCCTCACTGGGCTCTACAGAACACCCCATTTCTATTCCTTGATTCCCTTAAACCAGCAGAGCAGATTCTTCCACCATTCTTATCCTTCTTTTTTTTTTTTTCTGTTTTAGGAGTCGCCCACTTGCAATCTGTTCCCTGCATCTAAAAGCCCAGCATGGTCTCCTCTTGTACAATCTCCTCTTGCACGATCAATTCCTCCACTTCAGTCAACTCCAGTCCGATCAACTCCAGTCCGACCAACTCCTCCATCCCAACCCACTCCTCCCCTTCGGTCCACTCCTCCACCCAGATCCGCTCCTTCACCCAGATCCGCTCCTCCACCCAGATCCACTCCTCCAAACCGATCTACCCCTCCGATCCGATCTACTCCACCCCACCGATCCACTCCTCCAGTCCGATCTGCTCCACCACGGGGAAAAGCTGGGCCCAGTCTAAGGACAACAGCAAGTGAGACTCAGGCAGTAAAGCTGAGGGTGACGGGCAGGGAAACGGACCTCACCCTAAACACTTTTGTTCTTTTCTACCAGGCCCACCTACCCCAGTCAGACCAGTCCTGCCTTCAACCAGCAACACACAATGCCTACCCAGGCCACAAGGAGCAGCTACTAAGACTTCCAGTCGACTGCCTGTTCCCTCAGCCATCCCCAGGCCCCCCTGCCGAATGCCACTCACCAGCCGGAGCGTGCCTGCTGGCAAAGGTGCCCTACCTTCTGATTCTCTGTCATCTCGGAAAGGGTTTTCAAGATCAAATGCTGCAGGACACAAAGGTAAGAAAAAGTGGACCTAAGGGTAAAAGGTCAGGAGGAATACTGACCCTGGCACAGCTTGGCCTCAGCATCCCAGAGCTAGCAGCAATGATCACTTTTACCACCTTTAAAAATTTCATTTGAACTGGGGAGACTGAATTGAGAGAATGTGTAGGTCTGGGTAGAGAGGTGGGGCCTTAGTTTCAAGTACTGCATGGGTTTTACCTAGTAGAGGAGGCACTAGTCTTCAGCTAGTATTTCTTCTTGAGACGGTCAGTTGAACTTTCTGCTAACTTCCTTTCTTTTGTTAACCTCCGTCAAGCTCCCCTTTCCCAGCAATCAAACCTCGCTGTCAGGGGTGCCACTCGCAGCAGTCTGCAGCCTCCTAAGAAGCTTGCAGTTCCTGGGCCTGCCAGGTAAACTGATCTTCTGCCCCATCTTCAGTCCTTCCCAGCCGTTGTGCACAGCAGCCTCAAATTCCTTATGGAAAGGCTGGGCCTGAGGAGGAGAGCAGGGGCAAAATATAGGAGCCTGAACCCGCTGGGTGACCAATGGGTGTGGGGAAGGAAGGCCCTTTTTAAAAAGAGTTTCACCTTTGCCTTTTCAGGTAAAGCGATCAGGACAATGAGCAGAAATTCAGTTGGAAAGCACTACAGTCACTGCCTGCATTCAGCTCTACCAGCAAGCCCAACTCCAGAATTCTGGCCTGGAATGGGGGAAAGAAGCTACCAGGCCAATCCTTGGGAATAGAGACCATAGCAGTTGGGGTGGATTCAGGTTGAGCTGGAGGAGACCCAAACTCTCTGAAGAGGAGAGAAAAAGAGGTCACCTCCCAACAGTGAGATTAGCAAACAGAATGAGAAACACAGACCATGGCTTATCCTCTTCTGTTCCCCCTCTTGCAGTCCACCCTGGAGAGCTTGGTCTTCTTCCCAGGCATGATGCAGCAGACACATTTCCTCGTGAACGACCTCCATTGCCAGCTCTGCTCTCTGAGGAGAGGTCTTTCTGAATCACATCCTCCACTGGATGTGGGCCTGTTTGGAGCGGGGAAGCAGGCACCTGGTCGCCAGAACTTATCTCCTGTGAATTCTGTGATTCCTAACAGGCCAGTTGATAACTCTGTCAGTCTGCATTTTTGTAAAATAAAGGGAATTTATTTTTGTATTTTGTGTATATCTGCAAGTGGATCCTGGTCTAACTTCTCATCAATTAGGCGGAAACCTCTGTAATTCTAGTGAGACAGCCAAGACAGGCCTCCTAGGCAGGGACCTAAGTCCTAGGGCCCTGAGCTTCCAGCTCATCAGGCTGTGCCTTCCTGCTTGCTGGTATCTAATGGGAACAAGGTCCCTTCCCACAGATTCAGAGAATAGAGGTGCCCAGTCAAAATCAGGGTACCTTTATTCAGTGTATAAGGCTCTTACACTAGGATCTATGTAAATTATTCATATTCTACACTCGAATGTCCGTTGCTGCCAGGTAGCAGGGCCTCCTGGGAACTCGCTGGCTCTTTATCCACTGTGCTTGTGGGCTGAGGAGGTGCAGGATACCTTCTCACAGTCTCATACCCTAGGACTGTCTTCTCTTCCCTACAAGCACTGGCACCAGTCTATAAGCCCCAGCAGTACTGTTACTATAGCAGAACATTGCCTTTATTTGTTTAGAAAATACTTGAGTGTAAGGTGGTGTGTGCATGTGTTAAGTAAATGACAGACTCCTCAGTGGGCTTAGCTTAGGGTCTCACATCAATTGCAGACTTTGACTTGAGTTATAGAAGAACTTTCCTCCTTGAAAGCCAGACCAGGCCTTAAGGAGTAGAGTGTGCAGCCAGACAGAAGAACTCGGACTGCCAGCTACTGTTCCTGCCTGCCCATGCCTATGCACACGCGTCTGCAGTAAGGGCCCCTCCCCTGGCCCTGGACTCAGGGTCCCTCTGCCTCCCCCATTAAGACTCACGATGTAACACATGCACCTGAGCCATCATGACAGGTGTCCCGTTGACACTTGCCTTTCCCTGTGCCTCTGCAGCCTGAGATTCCAAGAATTGGTGTGGGGAGAGGGTGGTGGAGGCAAGTGCTGCGTATGTGGTTTTGGAGAAATTTGGCATAAAGCAGAAAATCTCAGGTGTGTCTCCCAGCTGCCTCCTGCGCCACTGTCTAGTGAGCAGGACCCATCGGTGACCTTCTGGTCTGAAGAGGCACTGGCACCTCAGCAAGCCTATGGGTACACCTAGGCATGGCCATCAGGCAGGCGTTTGCCGCAGACCCATGTGCTGCTGCCCCCTGGTGGCTAGAGGGGGGGAAAGGCCTGCTCGCGCCCTGGGTCAGTCTTGTTTTGCCTCTCCACCCTCAGCCCTTTCCACTCCAAATAGCCTGCGTGCTTCCCTCCTGCAGTTTCCCTTTTTGGCCTGATTTTCTATTTTTCTAAGTACTCGCCACCTCCCCCTACACCCCAGTAGCAACACCAAAGCCAGCCAGTGTTTATTGGCCTCTTGCTATGCTCTATGAACTGTTGTAAACAATTTACATGTGTTAACTCATGTAATGCTCTTAAAAGCTCAATTAGGCAGGTGCCATTATCCTCATTTTGTTGCCCAGAAACTAAGGCTCAGAGAGGTTAAGTCCACCTGGTTCCCTGACTTTGGTTCATAATTAGCACCCTATAGCACCCCATGTTACCTCCCTTTCTATTTTCTATTTTTTTTAAACTTTTTTTTTTTTTTTGGTCTTTTTTGAGACAGAGTCTCGCTATGCAGTTCAGGCTGGCCTTGAGCTCACTTTTGTAGCCCAGGCTGGTCTCGAACTCACACCAATCCTCCTGCCTCAGCCTCCTGAGTGCTGGGATTACAGGCGTGAGCCACCACACCCAGCTTTAAACTTTATTTATATTATGGCTGGCTCAGCCTGCCCTGGGAGTAGGGTTGGTGCAGCATGTGGAGCTGGGGATTAAACCGTGGTCCTGGTGATTACCTAGGCTAGCCTAAGCAGGCATTTTAGACCGCTGAGCCATCTCGCCAGCCCAACCTCCCTTTCTAGTCTATTTGAAAAACAAAATGTGGGCCTAGCAGTCATTCTGGAGACCTCAAACCTCTCCAATATCAGTAGTTGCTTCATTTTCCAATGGAAAAAAAATGGCCCAGAGCAGTGGAGTTTGTAGGTACCTGCCAAAACCAGTAAGCGCCCTTCAATTCCTGCCCGCCATTCAACCTATTGTACCTCTGAATGCTGCGCTGGGGAATGTATTCATGTCTAGGACTCAGCCCCGAGGACTAGGCGCCTGCCTGCTCTGTATAACTGCCCCTGCAAGGCCTGCTTGCCCCAGTGAAAAGGAAACCTTCTCGCCTACCCACTTCATCTTTGCTACTGCCAGGACACGGGCTCTGCAAGGATAAGATTCGAGGGCATCGCAGGGGAGAGAGAGCTTCAGGGAGGTAAGCTAACCAGCCAGGCTCCCAGCTGGCATCTACCAGACCCTGGTCTTGCCTCCATGTCCAGGCCTCCAGCCTCTGAGGAGACAGTATCCCACAGTAGTGCATGACCACATGGACACGCCTGCACGCAGAACAATCTGTTTATTCAGTAGTATGGGGATGGAAAAAACAACAACAAAACTACCATATTTACAGCAATGAGCGAGCTGTACAATCTGATGGTTAGTATCAAGTTAGCATCCAACATCTTTGTATGCTTTTTAAATCAAGTCATCAGTAGTAAAAACCAGTTAAATTTTTGACCCTTTGCAGGAATTGCTGAGGGGAAATAGGAGAGGGCGGGGCAGGGGGGGGGACTCCCCAGCAGAAAAGCCAGAGGCTGGCCTTCCAAATGCAGAGGAACATTTTTCATGCCCGTGGCCTCCTTCTAGCCACCTGCTCCAGAAGGAAAGTCAGTGGCAAGTCTGGAATACATGCTTAGAGCAAAGGGTGACGCAAAGAACAGCAGTCAGCAAAACCGGAGGGAAGTGGAATGGGGCTGAGAGCACTGGGGCTCCAAGCCAGGGCTGCTGGGGGCACACCCAGCCTGCACTGGCCCCAGGGTTGGGCAGGAGCCCACCCCAACACAAAAGGCAAATAAATAAAAAATATATATTAACTCTCTCTTCACAGGGATCTGGGGTGGAGTATGGGGCGAAGAGGAGGAAGACCCGGTCCTTTGAAGAAGAGAGCCAATTCCAAGAAGGGGTTAAAAACAGACCATGTCTCAGAGGCCACAGCAGGTCAGACAAAGTGGCATTTGTCTGATTTGGGAGGCATGGGTGGGTGAGTGGACACCAGAACCCAGAACTGAAACCTGTGCTCGAGGCCCCTTGGGGCTCTGTGCTTTCTCTTCCTCCCTGACCACCTACCCACCCACCCTTCCCACAGCAAGAAGAGCAACCAACACTCACAGGCCTCCCCAGGAGCTGGTCAGCAGGAAAATGAAGCACTTTGGGGTCAGCAAACTGAGCAAACACCTGGGCGGCAGCACGCAGCCACAGTCCAGGGAAAGGAGAGGGGCTGGGGCTGCTGGCCCCCTTAAAATATGTTCATGCAGCATTTGGGGGTCCAGGAGTGATGAGTACTTCTGCTCCTGGCCGGACAGGGCTCTTCAGTTCCTGGGCGGGGTGGCACGGGCAGGCGGGGCACACCCTTTACCCAATCCCTCGCCCACTGAGGCCTGCCCAGCACAGCCTGCAAGGCCTGGCACCCTGGGGTTTGTGTGTGGCTTTGTCCTTTCCATTTGGCGATGGCAAATGAAGGGCAGGCCCCCGACGAGTCTCTCTCCTCCCAGAGGCACAGCAGATGGGAAACTGAGGAGAGGCTGGGGGCATCCAGGGAGGTCCTATCCTCTTTGAAAAGGGAAAAGGGAGGTGGTTTCCAGCGTATAAAAAATTAATCCCTGAAGTCATGAAGAGTGGAGATCCTTTTTAAATTCCTTTTTTCCTCTTTTCTGAGAAACTTTGTCTTGGAGATGTTGGCCCCTGGGGTCCAAAGTGCAGTGAGGGCCATGGCAGGGAGGGGGGTTGGCACTAGGTGGCCTTGGGTGCAAGGCCCAGGCTCCTCAGATGGACGTTTCGTCGCTGCTGCGGGCAGGCGGCGGCACAGGGAGCGGGGACAGGACAAAGCACAAGACAGGAGTAGGGGCATGAGCGCAGCCGGGGAGGGGAGGGAGCCTCAGGACGTAGGAACACCGGCCCAGGGTTAATGCAGGAAGTTAAAGAAGAGAAATCTGGAGAGGCAGGAAAGGAGAGTGGCAGAAAAGGCAGACAGAGGTTAGCTGGGGTGGAGCAGACAGCAAGAGCTTTCACCAGCAGAAGGAGACAGGAAGGTAGCCCTAGCTCCCCAGCCCACCACCTCGCCCGATATCCATATCCAGAGCTGGGCTCTAATGCACACAGCCAGGGGCACTGGGCCACCCCTAGATGGTCTGGGCACAGGCCCGCTGTCCTCTGAATGCTGACTGGGGCCTGGAGCAGCTCTGCCCCAGCCACGACCTCTGCAGGCTGCACCCTGTCCCACCCACCTGTCCCCACTCACTCGGAGCCCGAGGAGTCCTCGTCCACAGTGCCCGCCTTGATGCTCATGGCGATGGGCATGACTCCGTTCAGCTGTTCCTGGAGGCTCTGCCGGGGTGGAGGACGTGGAGGAGGCACAGCCCGGCTGCCTTCACTGGCCGAGGAGCCCCGCGATGACCCTGTGCCCTGCTCCAGGGGCAGCCGCAGGAGGCTGCTCTTCTCACTAATGGTGGGCAGACACTTCTTCTTGAGGATGCCTGTGAGCAGGAGGTGCGCACGTGAGGAGCAGGCAGGAGGAGCAGGCCAGGAGAGGCAGCGTGAGGGTGCAGACAGAGGTGCCAGGGGGCTGCCCCCTCACCTTTGTGAGGTTGGGCAGCAGGGCCAGGAATGGGGCCCAGGGACCCATCCCGAGACATGGCATCTCCATTCTCCCTCAGTCGCTCCTCAGGCGCCCCGCTCCCACTGTTCTCCTTGGCTGTGGTCACAAAGTCTCCTGGCCAGGGAACCTTCCCAGATCCTGGACCTCCATCTGGCAAGGAAAGGAAGGAGGTAAGACCCAGAGGCTGCAGGGTACCAAGACAGCCTCCAGCCCCATCCTGCCTCCCAGGAAGCCCAGGCCTCTGGGGCTCCCACCGCCCCCCAAGGCCACAGGCTGGTGCTGGCCCACCCTTGGGGGTGCTGTGCAGGGCCACTCTTTCCGCTCCAGGCCCCAGCAGGCTGTCCCAGCCCTGCTCGCCAGGGAAGGCAGCCTCCTCCTCCTCTTCTTCCTCCTCCTCGCTGTCAGACGAGTGGGTAGAGGCATAAGAACCACTCTGGTCGTCTTCCAGGGACAGGTCACTGTCAGAGTCCGTGTCAGGATCTGGGAGGTCAGGGAGGGATCACAGCCGGCCCACCTGCCTCACTAGGCACACCCTCAGCGAAAGCCAGCCCCTTCCCTACTGGGTGGTCAGCGACCCCCATCCTCACCGTGCCGCTGGTCTTGACCATCCAGGAATAGGCCGCCGGTGTCTGCTAGGCCGGGGGGCCCTTGGCCTGGGTTCAGGGTGGACTCCTCCCTACAATGACGAGATCAAGCTGCAAAGGTCAGCTTGGCCCCTCCGTGCACTTCCCTTCTCTCCTTTCCCCTGGGAGTCCTAGTTTCTGCCTCATGACAGGCGGCTGCTTCTTATTCAAGCTGCTGCCTGTGTTAGCCATAGTACGTGCTACTAGGCTTCTAGCACCCAGGTGGCCTAGAGCTAACATGCATGGTCCTCCCCTCCCACACCCAGGGCTCACCTCAGCAAGAATGGGATGTAGCTGGGCTGGCTCTTGCCTGAGCGGCTGGCACTGTGCAGAGAGCCAGCTGAGTCTCCGTAGGGCTGGTACAGCCGCCCATCTGCATAGGGGCTAGGACAGTTGTAGGACTAGGCAAGGGACAGACAGGTCAGTAAACAGAGGACAGGAGGTCAGTGGCCCCAGGCCAGGAATCAGAAGGCCTCAGGGACCCTGCCCTACGTTCTACCTTCCATGTGGTGGGTTTTAAGGGCACATTTCTGCAGCCTTCACCTGGGGGCCTGACCGTGGTCATGGCTCTGCCACATCTTTGCAGCTCTGGATGCCCCCAAACCCTGGACTTGCTACATAAGGGCTTGATGGTAAAAGATGGCACCAGGAATTGTCTCCTGGGAGACAGGAAGTTTAGTAAGATCCAAGAGGATCCTTCGGTGCTGGGTGTTTGTTACCTGACCATCTGTCTTCCCTGATCTCCTCCAAGTCAAAATCTTACACCACCCCCCTCCCACTTCATTCTATCTCCAGGAAGGGATGTAGGGATGAAGAAGCGGGAAAGCGGGGCAAAAGGTGCAGCTAGTGGGCTTCCTGGGCCTGCTTCTCCCTCCCCCTGCCTATCTGGCCCTGAGCCCCCTCACCGAGGTCAGGGTGGACTTGGTGGTCAGAGCAGGGTCAGGGCTGGGCTTGCGGCTGCAGGCAAACTTGAGAGCCTTCCGGACCTCCTTGCTAAGCACCACGTAGGACAGGAAGATGAAGGGGCCCTGGCAGGCAAAGGCAGCAAGGGCTTGTATATACTCAGGCTTCTTTGGCCACAATGCCCTTCCCTCAGCCTGGGCTGGGCCAGATACCTGGATGCAGTTGCAGGCAGCGAAGAGGTAGTGGAAGAGGAGGGTGTCACTATTGATGGACAGCAGTGCCAGCAGCCATGCAGCACTCAGCAGCAGGAGCACAAGAAAGGAGGGCTGTAGGCCCGAGCTGAGGAGCAGGACATCTGTGAGCCGGACTGTCAGGCCGTGTGGCCCCCCTGTGCCCAGGTGCCCCTCATACTCACACAGGGCCTTTCTTCTCAAAGCCCTGCCGCTGGGCAGCACAGGAGGCCCGGGCCGCCAAAATATACAGGAAGACACTCATCTGGGCAGGGGAGACAGGCGTAAGGGTCTGTCAGAGCACACAGCTTCTGTCTCTCCCAGAGGACCCAGCAGACCCAAAGCACACATGGCCTGTTCACCCCACCTGCTTTCTGGCACTTACTGAGACAGCGAAAGCCACTGGGCCAGCAAAACTCCAGATGAGCGTATCGTAGATGGACAACCAGCAAAAGTCAGGGTTACCATAGCCCTCAGGGTCCAGACCTACAGCTAGTCCTGGGGCAGAAGGAAGGCAACAGGGGAAGGTGGTCAGGGTGTGGGGCCTACACAGGGCTGACAGTGCAGTGAGTGGCAGCTTCTGCACATCTGTCCACACCACTCTCCAGAAGGGAGGCCTGCAAGGTAGCCTGCAAGGTAGCCTCAAGGACTCAGCTCAGTCAGGGGGGAGTCTCAGGATCCAGGCTGGGGGTGCAGGGGCAGGGAAAGGAAACTTCCAGAGCATGAAAGGCTTGGAGTACCTGTGATGAAGGCAGGCACGCCCCAGCCCAGCATGTAGTAGAAGCGCATGGGGCCAGCATTGACGTCGCGCACCTCTGTGAGTGCCCGGTACAGGTGTAAGGCCTCCAGCAGAGCCCAGGAGAACGTGCAGAGGTACAGGAAGTGCAGCAGGATGGCGATGACTGTGCAAGCAAACTGAGGGCCGGGTGGCCAGGTCAGTGACCCAGGCACAGTCAGCTGCACAGAGGAGCTCTCAGATGGGACATGAGGGACGTCTGGGTGGGGGGGGTCTGTGTTAGGGGAATCCTGGGCCAGAGCAAAGATCTCTAGGATGCTGGGGCATCTGGTGGAGACTGAGAAGCAGGCAGGACCTAGGCAAGGCTCTCTATTAGTATTGTAGGGTCAGAAGTGGAAGTGAGGACAGGCAAGGGATCATCAGGGGACTTAGGAGCAGAAGGTGGGAGTTCTGTGGGGTGCGGAGGTATCTTACGGGGAGGTCAGCCTGGTTGATTCCGAGGAGAAAGACCAGCTGGGCCAGGCCCAAGGCAGCTGTCAGGTTGCGGCGAATGCCATGCTGGTTGGATCGCAGGGCACGGAGGAGAGCCAGGAAGAGAAAGGTAAGGAGCAAGGCAGCCAGAGTGACACCGAGGGCCACATACGTCAGTGTCTTCAGCGGCAGGATCTCTCCATTCTGCAGAGTGGAGGGGGGGCAGGGGACCAAGCATGAGAAAGGGCCAGCCTGAGCACCCGCCGCAGTCCCCAGGCTGCCCCACGGCTCAGACCTCCCGCCGGGACACGTCCATGAGCACAGCGAAGCTCGTCATGTGGTTGCACTGACAGCTGACATGGCTCTCGTTGCGGAAGACAACTTCGCAGCCCCGGGCTGACCAGCCACCTGTGCCGCTGACCCTGTGTGAGGAAGGCAGGGTCAGGAAGACAGGGAGGACGGGTGCCTGGGGCCAGGGGGAGACGTCCGTCGGCACACGCTCACAGGATCGAGTGGTTCCAGAAGACACAGATGGGCTTGGTCCGCTCCTCCGTCTCCAGCAGCCGGAACTGCACAGTGACTGGCTTATCCAGGGCACGTGGCAGCAGCTCCTCGTCATCGTGGACACTGATGCTCACCACTGGTGTGTTGATGACCGGGCGCTTGGGGACTCTAATATGGGGCAGGGAGAGGCAACCTTGTGACCAACAGAGACCTCACCCCAAGGACACAGGCCTGCTGCCCCGGCCGCTCACCTCAGGCTGCGCTTATCCGGGTCATAGTTGTGCGGCAGTAGCCCAGCCAGGGTGCGGTAGATGATGACACTGGCCACAGCCTCTCCCTGGCTCAGCTCTGGGTGCCGCCGCTGCCGCCGGGCCAGGTCCTCAGACTCCTGGGCCTCGCCGGAGCCCGAAGGCCTGACCATTGGGGGCATCTCTGGAGGTGGAACACAGCACCTTAGCTCTATGAGTTTCCAGGGCCAACTCTTGAACCCCCATCATGGCTCCCACTGACCTCTGAAAACAGACTCAGGCAGGATAACCATTGTCTCAAGGTCTGGAGGCCGCTCCCCACGCAGGGCCTCATAGCGGGGCAGCTTGGCCCCAGCGAAGTTTCCTTTGTCCAAGCGCACCACAGATATAACTGGGAGGAGGAGGGTTACAAGTCAGCCTCCAGGGAGGCAGGCAGTGCCATCACCTGGCTGCCCATGAGGGAATGCCTCCCACAAACCACTGCTCACAGGCCTCACCAATGTTGGGTGTGACAATGGTGAAGGGACTTAGGTAAGTGTGTCGCATGTTCTGGGCCAGGGCACTGGCGTAGGCCTCATAGTGCTGGAGCAGCCAGGCAGTGCCACCTTCCGTCTGCTGGATCAGCTCCCAGTGTCGCTTGTTTGCTGCATCCAGGAGGGCGCTGCCCACTCGCAACAGATTCTAGGGGCGGGCATGGTCACGGGCATATGCCAACGGCCCACATCTGCCAAGGTGGCCGAGCCCCTCCTGTACCTGTTCCCCATGCACCACGCCCTTCCCTTAGCACATGCCCTGGCTGCCACTCTTGGGGATGGCACCAGCCACTCACATCTGTCCTCCTCACTCTCCAAGAAAGGTTCTCTGCCCCTGGGCCCCACTGTGAGTGTACCAAGCCTTGCCCCAGTAGGTGCCACTGCTCCCAGTCAGCACACAGCTCCGTGCAAGGAGCACTCTCTATAGCACTGGCTCCAACAGAGCTCTGATTTACCCATGTGCTGCACACAGCTCAGGGGCTTTCACCAAAGCCTCATGCCGGGGTGGGCTCCCAACAGTCCCCCAAAGCAGGCTTGCTCACCCCAACTCCCAACCAACCAGCCAGTCCTGCCACTCCAAGCCCACCTCTGTGAAGTGCACGTCCTGCGTGGCTGACAGCCCGAAGCCCCGCTGGGCGCTCTCGTGGGCCAGCAATCGCGTGGCCAGCTGGTAGGCCACTTTGACGTCACTGCCAAAGTAACCAGCTGTGTGCTGCGTGGCATTGCGCAAGAGCAAGGCCAGCTGCTGGGAGCGGCCTGAGTCCAAGCCTGACTCATTCTGCTGTAGCCGCTCAGCCTGCATGGAGACAGGCAGAGGAGCAGGGAGTCAGCACAGAAGGGTGCAACTGGGGAGGAAAAGGGTCTCAGGAGAGGACACAGAGTATGTCCCAGTGGGGGCCTAGCAACACAGGGACCAGAATTGCAGAATCTCTGTGCCCGAAGATGGAGGCAGAAAGAGAAAGAAACAGGGGGTGGAGATGCAGCAGCCCACTTACAAAGCCCTTCAGCTCCGAGAAAGTAACCGATGTGCAGTTGAAGAGGTTTGGGGGCAGCCACCCCCTATGCTCATCACAGTGGCGCACGGCTGTCCCTGGGGGAGGAAGCAAGACGCCTGGCCTCAGAGCAACACAGAGGAGGTTCTGCTGGGAGCCAGCTCTTCATGAAGCAGAGTCAGATAAGAAAACAAGACCCCGTCCCTCCTCTCAGCACCAAGTGAACACAGGTGAACACAGGAATTTAAGCGTATAGAATGCCACAGCCTAGAATCTCTGCAAATATCTCCCAAGCAAGGGGTGCAGGAGCACATGGTGTATAACCCTGTTGAGCCCCAGCTATTACCGCTTCTCTGCAGCCACTCCCTGCCTGGGAGTTCTGCTCATTGCCAACACAAGGACTAAAGCCAGCCCAAGACCTGGCTTGGGTCCCTTGAGGCAGCAGCTAACTTCCCTCCTCCCCAGACTGCCTGCCTGTCATCTCTACATTTCTGTTCAGGGCAAACCTGGGAGGTGGGTAACAGAGCCAGAGAAGATGGACAGAAAACAGGGCTCTGGGGTCTCACGCTTCCTGACCTCAGCCCCGACAGAAGAGGCCAAGTCTTCAATGTCACATCCAGGGCCTCCAGTACTTACCAAAGGAGCCTTTGGGGCAGGGGGCAGCAGCAGGCAAACCAAAGCGTGTACGGGGCCACCAGATCCCAGCCTCAATGGCCCGTGGGCAGCTGTCATAGTTCACTGCAAGGGAGAATGCACGTTCACTCAGAGCAGCTCACCCTCTTGCAGCTCTGCCCAGGGTTCCGCTCTTCCTCAGCATACCCTACAGCCCCACCCCTGCCTCCCTGGGGGACAAACCTCACAGTAGAGAGGGATGCCCACTGTTCCCAAGAGCCCCACCTTCGCAGCCATTGGTGGTGACCTCAGCAAATGGGTTGTCACAGCGATCACACTGGCGTCCGATGACACCAGGCTTGCAGGGGCACTGACCATCTTCAGGGTCACAGACTCGGGACAAAGAGCCCGTGGGATAGCAGTCACATAGGAGGCAGGTAGAGCTGCCCGCGGGCCGGTAGTGATTCTCCTGGGAGGGGAGGGGGAGGCAGAGAGGGAGGGAGACAGGCAGGCAGGCAGAGTATCACTGGATGAGGCTCTCTTTCCTTTAACCACGGGCAACGGTTTGGGCTGTTTGGACAGGCTACAGACAGCCAAGACAGCCAATCTAGGACTCACTGGTGCAGTACTGGCCAGGCTCTCCCTGGGCCCCCCGAGCCCCAGACACACAAGGCACATAGGCCTCAGTCCTATATAGAAAGGCCCTCTTCACTGCCTCCCCTCTAGGGCCTAGAAGACGGGTGGCCACAGTGCAGGCCTAAGTGGGGTGGGTCACCTTGCAGTGGCATTCGCCGCTCGTCTTGTTGCAATCTGGGTCAAAGCCTTTGCTGGCATCACAGCTGCACGGGCCACAGGTAGGGTGTCCCCACCAGCCACGGGGACAAGGCTGGTCAATCCTGCAGAGAGGGCCCCAGGCAGACATGAGTCCCGTCAGCCACTCCCGCCTGCGACGGCCATATGTGGCCCCTGCTAAGCATGGCTGCAGCTTGGCCAAGCTCTTGGGTGCTTTCGGGAGCACAGGCAGCAGCCACTGGGACCTGCTGCTGCGTGGCTGGCCCACTCACCTGGTCTCACAGTATGGCCCAAGGTAATTTGGGGGACACTCGCAGATGTAGCCATAGGGAGCACTGGCCTTGCGGGTACACACAGACTGGTGCTCACACGGATTCAGGTCACATACATTAGTGCAGTTGTCGCCATAGTAACCTGAAGTAAGAAAGACCAGCAAGGCTGAGCCTCCACCTTCCCCCAGCACTGTCTCCATCTCACTCAGCTTTGTCCTCCTTCTACTCTGGGTGTCAAACCAGCTAGTCGTGGCTTTGCAGCACAAGAGAAGGCTGAGAGACATGACGTAACCAGCCCAGGCCACACAGCAGAACCACGGTAAGGCCCCAGGTGCGTGTCAACCCCATCTCCTGGGAACCCCAGCATACCCGGATCACAGCTGCAAGAATAGCTGTCCCAGTCATTGCTGCAGTAGCTGTTGGCAGGGCATGGGTTTGAGTCACATGGGTCCGGCAAGCTACAGCCTGTCTCCACGTTGGTGCTCTCCCCTCGGCTGGGATCCAGACTGTTAGCACCCTCAGGTGTCTCGCTTACCCGCACACCCTGGGGGCAAAGGGGCAGGGTCAGCCTCAGCAGAGCTGGGCTCCAGCAGGGGGAAACAGGCAGGAAGGAGGCTCACCTGCAAGCAGCCCCGGAAGCCGCGGGCCACACCACCAGCCGGCCCAGGGACTCCCCCGACTGTAATGTTGCTCAGGTGCAGGCCATGTAGCCGGGGGCCCAGGTTGCCCTCCGCCCTCTGCTGCCCATAGTCAAAGGACAGGATGGCGTGGCCAGGGCCCCCACTGGCACCCAATGCCAGCTGCGCATGATGCCAGTCCCCATCGTTGGCCCGGCCTGGCTCCAGACGGAGTGTAGAGGCCTGCAGCCCTGTGCCCTCCACACTGAGCACCACGTGGCCCTCCCGGAGCTGGTGTAGGAGGAAAGAAAGCGAGGTCAGGAGCAGGCCTTAAGTGGGTCTTCTTGCCGCCCACGGCCCCCCTTCCTGGCCCATACCCATCCTGCCACCCACGAGGCAAGGGTGTTCATTTCTCTCAGCCCAGTAGGTGGCAGCATTGACTGCGACACTGATCTGGTTACTCCATCCCTCAGGCCCCACCCAGCCATCTCTGGCCAGCCCCAGATCACTGCATCCCTGGCCAGGTCTCCCACAGGCCCTGCCCTGCATCACCTGGAGGGTGATGGTGCTGCGCCCTCTGGTGACAGCCTGCAGCAGGACCCCGTGGGCCTGGCGTGTGCGGAACATGAGGCTGAGGTGCCAGGGCTGTGAGATGGGCAGGGAGAGGCCATGCCAGGCCACCAGGCTGCTGCCCAGGAAGTGCTGGGGATTGGCCATTTCTGGAGAGGCAAATAAAGGCAGACTGTGAGGGTGGAGCAGGGCAGAGCCCAGAGGGTGCGATGCTTACCAGCAGTGCTGTGGGCAGCAGGGCACTGGTGTTCCTCTCACCTACACCCTGCACAGCCCCACCCTCCCTGCTGTTCCTCTCTGTGCCCAGGCCTGCCTCTGCCTGAGCCCTTTGTCTCAGGTGCTACCCTCTGCCCAGACTCGCTTTTCCACCCACGGCCACACATGCTCACTGTACCCTGCCTGCTGACTGCCCCAACCTGCCAGGGTCCCAAGCCTCATGCAGCACCCAGGCCCGGGCCTCCTACCCTGGGCACAGCTCTTGCCCCCAAAACCCAGGGGGCACTCGCAGCTGAAGGCATCCCACTGGTTCACACAAGTGCCTCCATTGTGGCAGGTGCTGCTGTCACACACGTTCTTCTTGGTGGGGCAACCTGGAACCGAGCAGGCATCCATGATGGCGGCTGGAGAGGCCTTGGTGACCTGCCCAGGCTGCGGTCCCCATTCAGCACAGCTCATCCTGCTCCCTCAGCGGGCTCCTAGCTTCCCCACCCCAGGCCCCGTACCAGGCACGGTGCCATTGTTAGCGATGAAGTCGGCCATGTCCACGTGCCTGCTATCCACCTGCAGGTTCCTCATGCAGCCCACAAAGTGTCGCATTCGAACGGGGAAGTTCTCTGGCAGGTCAGGCACCCCACCCAGCAGCAGGGGCCCTGTCAGATCCAGAGATCTGGGGAGCAAAGGGAGGTGACCTGAGAGTAGGCCAGAGCTTCTAGCTCTCTCCACACATCCTGCTGCCAGGCCGGAGAAAGACAGGGCCTGGGCACAGCAGCACTGGGAAAAGGGGACACTCCAACCAGAACCCACTCCCACCCAGCCCACAGAGCCCACAGCCTGGGGCTCACTCCCTAACCACCACCTCAGGGGCCAGGCATAGGCAGGGGAAGCAGAGAGGCCCTGTCTGGCTTGGTCGGCCCTCTCGACCTGCCCACCCTTGGGCCCTTTCCCCTGCTCACTTCTTGCTGCCACCCTGGGTACCCTGGGCAGCACACGAGTAGTTGCCCAGCATAGCTCCAAAGCGCAGAGCCACCCCTGTGTCACAGCCATCCACGGTCACCACAGCCACCTTCTGCTCAGATGGGCCCTGTGGGAGTCCTGTCTGGCCCAACAGCGGCTGTGGACAGGGAGAGGCAGAGAAGGGAAGGTGTGGGCAAGGAGTCAGAGGGCGCCAGCACGTCAGCCCACACTGCGGCCCTCTGCACACGGCCAGCAAGCCCAGGGGTATATGCCACTTTCCCTCCACCCTCCCCACCAGTCACAAGTGCCATGACCCAGCCTCCCCAGTGCAGGCAGCACCTCACAGATCCCGGGAAGGGCGGGAGCCCAGGCCAAAGCCTCTGGACCCCCATCTCCTCAGCACTCACCTTATTGTAATATCTTAGCTGCACTGTGTGCCACTGGCCATCACTGACACCTCCAGGCACAAATGGGGACACAGTGGTGGCTGACTCTCCTGGAGAAAGGACTGGGTGAGCCGGGACACCAGCAGACAGCTGGGGAAGGTAGGGGCGGGAAGCATGCAGGGTTAACGGGGAAAGTGGCCTGGGGTCACTGGGGATCACCTGCCGAGAAGGTGAGCTGGACCTGTTCCTGGATCACCTCCAGGGCCACGAAGTCGTGCTTCTCATTGAAGCGTCCATTGTATAGCAGTAGCCCATTGCGCTCCTTGGTGGCAAACCTGCTTGGACAATGGGGAGGGTGTAGAAAAGCAGAACCCACCTGGACGTCAGCACCCTGTCACCTAACCAGCACCCATCCTGTCCCAGGCCCTTTGGAGGACTAACACCGTGGCCAAGATTACATTAGGCCATCAGGTCCAAATTGGAAGAGGCACCCTGGGCAGGATCCCAGCATCCTCTCCCCACCCGGCATACAGTGACAGGCAGACAGGGGTGGGTGGCGAAGATCCACTGGCAAAAGCAAGGGCAGCTCCAGGAACTGGCCCAGCTCTACTGCCAACTAGCTCTGAGCTCTTCTGCTGCCCAGTCCCTTCCTCTGTCCACAGGACAGGGGGTGTCCAGACTCTCAGGCACCCCACAGCCCCAGGGCCCAGGCACTCACGAGAGGGCCAGGGTGAAGTGGAAGCGCTGGCGCAGGCCACGGAAGGTGATGAAGGAGCGGGCGGGGAAGCTGCGTGTGGTCACCTGGCAGTAGGGCTTCTCGAAGTCCCCAGATGGGCAGTCACACTTGAAGCCACCCACTAGCAGGTTGACACAGGTGCCCCCATTCCTGCACACACCCGGGGTGCAGCGGCCAGAACGGGCACTAACCTCACAGTGCTCACCTGGGCAAGAGCAAAGGCAGGGTGAGGAGGGTCAGGGGCACCAGGGCTCCCCAAGCAATACTCCACGGCCTCTCGGGACCCCATGATACTCTCCAACTCTCCCGGAAGTCCCCTTCTTTTCTTGGGTACCCATCTTCTCAGATCTGTGACATCCCAGCCCTTCCAGTGCTCCAGCTGGCTCACTATGCCGCTGTCACCACAGATCTGCACACAGCCCCCCATGAAGGTCTTGAAGCCCTAGCCCTCTACCTCTGCCTGGGCTTGAGGGCTACAAGATTTCTGGGGTCCTGGTCCCAGGGTCAGGTCACAACAATCTTTAGGGTCATGCCACCGAGCAAGCTGTGGGATGCTCTGAGCAAAGGCGAATGTAGAGGGCAGGGAGGGGCCTGCGGGCAGTGTGGGTCCCACACCAGCTCCCACGCTCTGCCCCTCCTGCCCTCACACTGGTGCTATTGTCCCTGCCAGGCATGGAGATCAGTTTCCTTCCCTAGAGATGGGACCAGACTTCCACTTGGATTTGCCCAAGTTATGGGGCAGGGAGGGAAGCTGGAGCCTTCCCCAGGCATGGGGCAGAGAACTACCAGCCAGAACACGAGTCCAGACAAGGAACCCCGTACACCTGGGAAACACAGGGAGAGGACACCTCAGCCGTGGGACAGATCCAGACTCAACAGAGGAGCTGAAAATTCCCACATCAGATGGAAAAACCCACCCCTTCCCCTCCATCCCTCCCCATTCCCAGTTTCTAGAGATAGGTTCTCAGCTCCTGTGCCTAGTGACTGGCTCTTGTTTCCATGGAAACTGTTGCTTGCCTCCAGGAAGCCCCCTCTCCCCATCCTCCTGGACAAAGACTCCCCTCCCCTCCCCCAAGGCTCCCCTTCCCTCCCCCCAACAGCCTGGAAGAGTGGAGTCTGGCAAGTGCTGGGCACAAAGACGCAGCAGGGCAGGCAGCAGGGCTCACCTAGACCCAGCTCTGGAGGTAGGGAGGAGGCCAGGGGAGGAAGGGGAGCTGATGCCAGGAGCAGGTGCCTGCAGGGAGGTGTTAGTGGCACAGACAGAGGCTGTGAGCACCCCTGGGCAGGGACAGGTCATGGCCCACAGGGAGGTGGCAGCAGGGTCACTCCACCCAGGGCTGCACAGGTGCAGGGTCCTTAGGGTCCTTGTCCACACCCCATCCCCAACCTGTCCATTGTCCCCAGTTCCTCTGTGTCTTTCTCTCACTGCCTGGGAGAAAAGTGCCTGTTACAGCAATGGGGAAGTCAAGTCACGGGGGTAGCCTCCACCCTGCCCCAGCTAAACCAAAGCTAGCTCTGGTCACAGGCCAGCTCTTTTTGTCTTACATTAATCTTCACAATCCAACTTGTGTGTGTGTGTGTGGGTCTGTGTCTGTGTTTGTATTTTAGGGAAGGGTCTACAGGGTGCTCACGGTCTCACTACTAGACTGGACTCGAAGTGATCTGCCTGCTTACAGTCTCCCAAGAGCTGGAATTACAGGTGCACAACACCATGCCCAGTCCTCAGTTGCTGTCTCAGCATGCCCAGGGGTGAGGCTGGCACAGCAGGCCCAGAGATTGAACCCCTGGCCACTGTGCCTGCTTGCAGTCGCTTTAATCCACCGAGCTATTTGGCTGGCCCTCACTATCCAACTTTGATTTAATTGGGTTTCTACTGTCCTGTTGACAAAGTTGGAAAACAAACCAGCACCCTGTGCTGGCCTCAATCTCACAATCAGAAGGGGGATTGGCTGGGGGGGTGGTTCCATTAGCCACAGTGGGCTGACCTGGGCGTGTGTGGAATTCATGCGTGCCCATGCCACCGTAGCCCATCCCCCATGGCGGGCTCCACTTACCTGTGTAGCCATCCCGGCAGAGGCAGGTGTAGCCGCCCTCCCGACTGCGGCAGCGCCCATGGGGCCCACAGGGCCGTGAGTAGCACAGGTCCACCTCGGTCTCACAGTAGTCACCGGTGAAGCCGGGTGGACAGCGGCAGCGCAGCCCCCCGACGGGGTGGATGGGCCGGAAAAGCACGGAGGAGGACGCGATGAAGGGTGCTGAGGAGTCAAAGCGCAGCACGGACACACAGCGCATGTAGTTCTCGCAGGGCTCGCGCAGGCAGATGTTATCGTCAAAGGGCAGCACACGCTGCGCTGAGATGGCCGTCAGCAGGCTGCGGTTGAGGTACAGGCGCTCCTGAAGGTCTTCTGAGGGCAGGAAGGGTGGCCCTCCACCAGGACCCGGTGGCCGGCCCACGGACAAGCTCACATTAAGGATGTGGCCACCAGGTGCGTCCGTGTCCCGCTGCACATTGAATACCACCACGTGGTCAGGTGGTGTGGCCAGTGTGGCCGCCACTGCCTGGATGAAGAGCCCGAGCAGTGGCGACAAGAAGCGCTCAGGGGACATGTCCTGCAGGCGCAGCGTGATGCTGTGTGTGAGCATCTCGTCCGTGATGATGGTGACACGTAGCGCACACTGGGCCGTCACACTGTGCACGCCGTCTGTGGGGAGGGAATGCAGTCAGCACAGGCTGGGGAGTGCCAGGCCCTGGGCATGGGCAGTGGTGCGGGACACGTCGGGCACCATGGGCAAGTAGGAAATGCTCCCTTTCCTTTTGTTTTTCTTCTTTTTGGTAACCAGAGTCGAACTCAGGACCTCACACTTACCCAGCTGGCACTGGGCTGCTGAGCTATATTCTTGCCCCTCCCTCTTCCAATGCCCATAAGGTGGGCAACAAACCCACTCCCCTAGAGATAGGATCATCAGTTCTCTTTGCATTCTTCCCCTCTTGTGAATAATGGCACTATTTTTCCAGGACAAAGTCTCGCTATACAGCCTAGGCTAGCTTCAGACTCACTCTCCTCCTGCCTCAGCCTCCAGAGTGCTGGATGACAGGTGTGTGCCAGGACTCCCAGCTACCATGCACCATTTCACGGGTATGCTTCTTTCCCTGCTTAAGGCGTGGGTCCAGCCCTGGGCCTCCTTGATGCCTAGGAGCCCTGTTTTCTCCCCCGCTTACTTCTCTACAGGGCTGAGTGTGGCACTCACAGAAATTGCCACCCCACACACAGCCTCCTGACCTCATACCCCCAACTCTGCCGGTGCCCCTAGGCCCCAGGGCAGCAAGTAGGGAGTGAGAACAGACCCCAGTGGGCCACATGTCCCCTCCCACTGGGCTCCATGGCCGCCTGGGCACAGGCCCACCATTCCCATGGCAACACCCCACACAAAGCATTCTTCCCGCCTAGCTCTCAGGCTATGTCAGGCAGCCTGGGGGACCACACCCCAGGGAAATCCAGCTGAGCCACCTTAACCACACTGGAAATGGGTCAGTGGGGTGACAGACCTGGGCACAGGGGAAAGAGGTTGGCAGCTTCCATGTGGAGACCCCAGATGCCCTGGGCTGATCCCCCCTGGCTCTGGCGCTTCTAGCAGCTCCTCACCCACTAGGTGCACAGCGCTGCACCCAAGGGCTGGCCCCCAAGCCCCTGGGTGCCTCGTTGATGAGCAGTCGAGTCCTCACACACTTGTAGGTGTCTGGCTCCACTCACACACCCATACCTTGGAAATACCGTGCACACCTGAAAGCCCATGCAGATGGGCCAGGTTTCTGCAGCTCAAAAATAAAAGCTGGTGGGAAAGTATGCAGGGCCATAAGGAATACTTTTACTTTGGTGCAGTGCCCTTGCTCCTCCCATAGTAGGCTTGCAGCAACTACTAAGATGCTGGGGAGAATTCAACCTCCCAGTGAAGAAATAAGTCTTGAAAATACAGGCCACAGTTAGCTACAGCAAAGGGCACTCAGGCAGGAAGGGGCGGGGCAGGGGTGGCACTGTGTGTCACACTCAGACTCAGCAATGTGGCTGGACAGGGCCACTTGGGCAGACACCCACTCAGCTGTGCCCTGAGCCACTGCCAACCCTGCTGCCCTTCCAGCAAGCCTGCTTCACCACTTGCTGCTCTTGTTCAGAAGCTTCTGCCAAAGCTGCTCCTTCCTACCCTGTGTACCCAGAACCAGTCCTTCGAGCTTTCAAGGTTGCCCTAAGGTCCCCCGCTACAGAACTGGAACAGGGCTTCCCTTGACCCCCTTTTCCAGGTCCAGAGCTGGCACAGGTCTCTGGCCGCCTGCCAGGGGTTCCTGGGTGGGGCCTCTCTGAGGAGCAAGCAGTGCAGGACTACACACACAGGGCTCCCACTCCCATACAGACAGGTGGTAGTCAGGACCAATGAGCAAGGGCAGCCTCATGCCCCTAGGTCCTGGGAAAGACACGGCCCCGCCCCCATCCCCACCCCAGCCCAACAACTTTGTCTATGCTTCCCATCTGGTCCACCACCTGCGGCCACCTGCCCCCTCTGCTACTGTCCCCACCCCAACACTCAATTCACTGTTCTCTTTCCCCTTTGTCCCTCTCCCCTGCCTTGACCTAGGTCATGCCTCAGGTGTAAAGGCAGGGTTGGAACAGGTGGGAGTACATCTCTCAAGCTGTCCTCCTGGATAGGGAAGAGAGGAGAGGGAGGCTCTGACCCAGGAACCACCACTGGGGCACAGACTTCAGCCACTGCCCCTGGGAAGACTCCTGGCCTCTCCTCTCCTGAAATCTATGCCAGCAGAGCCGGGGGCCTATAGGGGCTGTGTTGGACTGGGCTGCCCAAACCCTAGGCAGGAGCTCCAGTGTATCCTCGCAGAAGGCAGCAGCTGCAGGGAAAATTCAGGATCCAGGGGCTGGGGCAGCTGCAGCCACAGAGATGAGAGAGTAAAGAGAGAGAGAGGCATAAGCAAGAAGACCAAACAGTGAAAGACAAAGGCCCAGGATAAAATCCAGCAGTGGAGAGGGGGAGAGAAGGAATGAGACAGGCAGGAGCCAGGAGAGAGCAGTGTGGAAGAACCACACGCTCAGAGTGGGAGAGAAGAGGAAACAAAGAAGCAAAAGAGGAAAACAAAGGGGCAGCCCAGTCAGCCCCAGCCCAGCCCCCTGAACTTTGGGGTTGCCGTGGTGACTGCCTTCAGGGGTCAGGGCCCAAGGGAAGAGAAGGCTAGGGCTGAAGGGCCAGCTGCAGCCACCTTGGCGCTGGCTGGCCTTTCCCTTCCTGCCAGAGGAGCTGCAGTCTGGGATCTGCCCTAGCGGGAGACCCATGGCTCAGTTGGGGCTAGTCTGTCTCATCCCGAGGGTGTAGCCACCCTCAAGCAGGGAAGGCTGGGAGCTTCAGGGAGAGAGACTTGCCTTCCTATCCCTCCCCATGCCTGCAGGCCCAGCACAGACCAGCACACCCACTACTTTCTCCTGGTGCAGACGCAAGCATCAGGAGGCACCAGTCTGGTGACAGCTCTGAACACCCACTCCCTGGATCAGCGGTCTCCTGAGGGCTGGGCGGGGAGGCGTCTGTCCTGCGAGCAGGGAGCAGCAGCACAGCCTGAGTGGCAGGGGGCTAATGTGATGCCCTGACTCCTGCCCGCCCCTCACAGAAGACTGGGCCGTGCCAGGCGCATCTGTTACCCGCTTCTCCGAGGCTAGGAGACTCCCAGTTGTTCCCAGGGTTGAGGAAGGCACTGAGCAGCCTGGATCTAGTCCCCAACTCACCTCTCACACGCACAGCTGACTTGAGGTCCTGCTCTCCTGTTCTCCTCCCCAACCCCACCGTCTTGGGCCCCTGCAGGCTGAGCACTTGGCCAGGCCACAGGAATGCACAGCCTGGGCCCTGGACTCTATTCTTTTCCCACAGATCAAAGTCCTTGGAGGTTCTGCCCTCAAAGTGCAGCAGTCTCCCACTCGTCCTGGTCCTCATACGCCATTCCCTGGGCCTACACTTATCACAGACAGCTGGGAGGCCTGGCACTCTAACAAAAGCAAGGGGAAGCAAGGGGTCCAGGAGGTCTCAGCCCTTCCCCCAACCAAGCCAGACCCCCAACCAGAGAGTCTGACAGCAGGGTCTGTTTGGGCAGAGACAATGAGCTCCAGCTTCACTTCCTGAGGGAGCTCTGAAGCGGTGGCCAGGCCAGTCTCTTGCTGCCTGGAGGGAAAAGAATGTGCTAGACAAAGTCCACATCAGGGGACCACAGCTCAGTCAGGAGTCAGAAGGCGCCTGCAGAGGACTGCAGGGTCCTGACCCCTCAGAGGCAGCCCGGTGCCCCTGCAGCCCTTTGCTGGGCCAGAGGCAGTGTGAGATCACAGGGCAACCCCGATGGGTACTGAAGGGCGCTGAGGGGACAGCTCTCCTCCCTGGCCCCTGGCCATGGTCCCCTCTGCCCCTCCCCCAGTTCTCCTGGCCTCCTCAGCTTCCACGCGCCTTTTTTTCACCATTCTTGGCAGTGCTAGCTGGGGCAGCCTCACAACACTTCCCCCACCACGTCACAGGCTGGTAGGCAGAGGGCAGCCAACCGAAACAACCCAGCCCAGCCCAGGGCGGCAGGCGGGGCCTGCACCAGCTGCCAGCATTCCTGGGCCTTCTTCCCAAGCTGGCTTTTGGGCCCCCTCACCCTCTGGGCCAGCCACAAGCAGACAGGTGGTTCGCCAGCTCCTCTTGGATGGCTCCTTATCTCCAGGGGCTGCCCAGCCTCCCAAGAACTGCCCCCAACACCAGCTGAGCCCTTCCTTACCTGACACCAGCACACTCATGATGGCCTCCAGGGGCCGGTTGTTGTCCAGTGCCCGGCTCAGCCTCAGCTCTCCCGTGGACCCATTCAGCAGGACCAAGCTGAGTTCATTTCCCCGCTCAAAGCTGTAAGTCAGGCTATCTGAGATGTCAGGGTCATGGGCAGGCACCCGGCCGATGGCACCCCCAGGAAAGCTGCTGGAGCGGTTCGTGACGTAGTTGTTGAAAAGGATCTCGAAGTTGCCCAGCACCGGTGGGTTGTCATTGCGGTCAAGGAGGCGGACGTGGACAGTAGCCCTGCTCACCAGGGGAGCTGATGTAGCCTGGATGACCAGGATGTATTCAGGCCGGTCCTCATAGTCCAAGTCCACCAGGGCAGTCAGTTCCCCAGAGAAGATGTCCAGCTGGAAGACCTCAGGGATGTTGCCCTCCACAATCTGGTACATGATCTGAGCGTTGGTGCCTTCGTCAGGGTCGGTGGCTGTGACCCGGGCCACAGCCAGCCCTATGGGGCTGTTTTCCTCCACAAACACATCAAACTCATCCTGCTCAAAGACAGGTGGGTTGTCATTCACATCCAATACAGTGACTGTCACTTCCATGGGCGTGCGGGCTGGGGGCATCCCCTTGTCCACTGCATATGCTCGCAAGAGGTACTGGGCCACATTCTCACGATCTAGCCTCCGGAGCGTCCGCACAATGCCCGATGTGGACTCCACAATAAAGTCACCATCTCCATCGTCACCTCCTTGGAAGGTATAGAAGACTCGGCCATTAAGGCCAGAGTCACGATCAGTGGCTGAAATCTGCAAGACACTGGTAAAAGGGGGCACATCCTCATAGACACTGCCCTGGTAGGAATCCCGCAGAAACTGAGGGGCATTGTCGTTCACATCATTCACAAGGATTTCCAGGTAGGTGGTGTCAGATTTTTGGGGAATGCCATTGTCCCGTGCAGTGATGGCCAGTGTGTAAGACACTTGGTCTTCATAGTCCAACTCAGCCTGGGTTGTGACAGCCCCTGTGTCGGCATCAATGCGGAACTGAGGGATGCTGTCCTCCATAAAGTAGGTAATCCGAGCATTCTCGCCTGTGTCCTCATCTGTGGCACTGATCAGCACCACAGTGGTGCCAGCTGGCCGGTCCTCATTAACATTCACGGTATAGTGGGAGCTCTGAAAGACAGGACGGTGGGTGTTGGCATCAGTAACGTTCACCACAACCTGCGCCGTGTCCTGCCTTGTGCCGTCAGAGGCAGTGACAGCCAACACGTATTGCCGCTCCAGTTTGTAGTCTAGTGGCAAGGCAAGGGACACCAGCCCACCGCCACTCTGGCTGGTGATGGAGAAGCGGTTGCGAGTGTTGCCACTGGTGATCTGATAAGTGATCACACTGTGGGCATCACGGTCCACAGCTGACACTGTCACCACACTGGTGCCCACAGCTGCATCCTCATTGAGCCGCACCGTGTACTCCGGCTGGGTAAAGGTTGGGTTGTTGTCGTTGACATCTAAGATGGTCACGCTGACACTGGCTGAGGCAGTGAGTGGGGGGACACCGTGGTCTCGGGCTTCTACTCCAAAGCTGTAGAAATCAACCTCCTCCCGGTCCAGCTCAGCAGCCACGGAGATCCAGCCTGTGCCGTTGTTGATGGTGAAGGGGAAGTCATGCCCAACACCAGCAAGGCGATATTCAAGGCGGGCATTGTCACCGGCATCGGCATCAATAGCCTGGACGTGGAGAACCAGGTAGCCCAAGGGGACACTCTCCAGGACAGTGGCCTGGAAGGGGGTACTGACAAAGATGGGGGCATTATCATTGATATCCAGGACCTGGACAGTTACCAGGCCAGAGACATTGGAGAGAGGTGGCCGGCCACCATCCTGTGCCCGGACCCGCAACGTATATTCTTTGGTCGTCTCATAGTCAAGAGGGCTCACCACATCCAGGGCCCCTGTCTGAGCATCCAGATAAAACTGTCCCCGAGCATTGCCGCTCATGATGCTGTAGTGCACTAGGGCATTGCTGCCCTTGTCACGATCTGTGGCTGTAATTCGAAGTACTGGGGCACCTGGGGTCACATCCTCCCGCACCTGGACCACATAACGCTTCTCACTGAACTGAGGAGCATTGTCATTGTCATCCTCCACCGACAGGAAAACAGCAGCTGTGGCACTCCGTGGACCTGGGTCCCTACCCTGGTCACTTGCTTCTACTATTAACTTGTATGATTCTACTTCCTCCCGATCCACAGGGCCCCGGGTCCGGATCACCCCAGAACGGGGGTCAATCTCAAAGACTTCTGAGGGGCCACCCCCAGACCCCTCCAGCAGGCGGTACAGAATGTTAGCATTGGGAGGAGCATCACCATCCGTGGCTCTCACTGTGAGCACCTCATAGCCAACTTCCAGGTTCTCACGGAGGCTCTCCTTGTATTCCTGCTGCTCAAAAACAGGGTCATGATCATTGGTATCAGTGACTAAGATGGTGAGCGTGGCCAGAGCACTCCGGCGTGGCACACCATGATCCTGCGCAGTGACCCTGAACACATGAGTGCTCTTGGTCTCCCGATCCAGCTCTTCAGCTGTAGTGACAACACCAGTGATTGGGTCCAAGGAGAAGAAATGGTTGGAGCGGCTATCAAAGAGGGCATCCATGGTATACTCAAGCCGGCCGGCCTCACCCTCATCTGGATCGATGGCCCGCAGGGATGCCACAGAGGAGCCTGCTGGCTGGTTCTCCGGCACTGTGGCCTGATAGCTGGGGGGCTGGAACTGAGGGGCTGTATTCACATTTCTTTTCCGACGACCACCTACAGGCTCCTCTGGTGACCCTTCCCCTGCACTGAGCCCAGGGCCCTGTGCCAGCTTGCAGGATTGGCATCTCAGCCGTGGAGCTTTTAAACAAGGGTGCTCCTGGGGCAGGGTCAGTTTTCCCTGTGGGGAAAGGTGGCCTCCAATGCCCAGGAGGCGACAGCTCCAGGGGCAGCCTTCAGGGGCAGGTGGAAGGGGGATATGGGCCCCGGATTCAGGACACCAGGTCCGCAAGCCATCATGGTGGGGCACTAGGTGACCAGTCAGTTCTGTGCCTGCATCATTGCAGCGACTGGTGTAGAGCCAGAGGTTCGAGGCTGAGGCCGGACAGAGCCAGCCCACAGGGGCACAGCCCCCCGATGAGCTGTGTCCCCCGGTTCCCAAGGAACGACAAGGCCCCACTTGGTTTCCCAGCAGTGGCAGCGGCAGCAGCAGCAGTAGCAGCAACAACGGCAGCAGCAACAGCAACAGCGGCAGCGGCAGCGGCGACGGGAGGGGGGCGCTAGCAGCCCGGCTCCGCATGTCTCCCGGCTCCCGGCCCGCCGGGTCAGCGTCCGCGGCGGCTCCTCCTCCGGCTCTTGCTGGCCCCGCCGCGCCTCATGCCCAGGCCGGGGCGCCGGTCCCCGGGGGCCACTCGCGCACCCCGTGGGGCCTGCGTCTGGCTGGCTCGGCGGGGCCCGCGCTGCGCCCTCCGCGGCGCCTAGTTCGCACCGCAGCCGGCGCAGCGCCCCTCCCCGGCCCCGACCGCCGCAGGCTCGCGCCGCGCCTCCACCTGCGCCCCGGGTGCGCGCCACCTGCGCCCAGGGCTCCGCGGTCCCCGAGCCCCAAGCCCAAAGCCGTCCCCTCCGCCCTCCCGCGTGTGGTCGCCCACCTGCGCCCACCGAGCAACGCGCCCGACCCCGACCCGGCCCGGCGCCCGCTCACGCCCCGCGGTCCCTCGCCTCCCGGCGGGCGGGCGAGCTCTGCGGCGCGGCGCGGCGGCGGCGGCGGCTCATTACCATAGACCTGCTCTCCCCGCCGCCGCCTTAAAGCGGCAGCGCCGCGGCGCCGCGCGGTGGGCCCCACCCAGCGCCCTCTTCAGCACACATGCTTTAAGACTCCAGCCAGGTAGGAGTACTGACTCCAGTCCGCTAGGCCGGCCCTTGGCCTGGGCTGGACCCTTATTATGAGAGGCAACCAACAGGAAGCCAGACGAGAAATTGTGGCGATGGTTGCAGAGAGACTCCACAGGGAGAAGTCCGGAGGCCCCACATCACTCATCAAGTTTGTGCTTTGACCAGGATGCCTTTTTGGGGTCCAGTTGCTGAATTAAACCAAGGTCTTTTTTTTTTTTTTTAAGTTTTAAATTTTATTTATTTATTTTTTCTTGTTTCAGAACCTTTATTTGTTTATTCACTCATTTTTATGGCCGGCTCAGCCTGCCCCGAGGGCAGGGCTGGCGCAGCATGTGGTGCTAGGGATGGAACCACGGTCCCTGAAGCCTCCCAAGCTTTCCCAAGCAGGCGCTTTAGACCACTGAGCCATCCCGCCGGGCCCAGGGTCTTATATGTAATACAACCACTGTTAAATTTTTGTTCTTGTTCTGAAATTCTGTATTATATGTACTCTTGCTTGTTCCTGTTTTTCTATCTTGGTTTCTGCTATTTTTACTCTTTAAAATAAAATTAAAGCCGGGCGTAGTGGCGCACGCCTGTAATCCCAGCACTTGGGAGGCTGAGGCAGGAGGATCGGTGCAAGTTCGAGACCAGCCTGGGCTACAAAAGTGAGCTCAAAGCCAGCCTGGACTGCAAAGTGAAACCCTGTCTCAAAAAGACAAAAAAAAAAAAAAAAAAAAA
>PVJA010011152.1:0-21344 GCA_004027025.1 Myocastor coypus | reverse complement strand
GTAAAGCTGAGAATGGTGGTGCACACCTGTGAGGCTGAGACAGGAGAACTAAAAGTTTGAGCTCAGCCTGGGCTATTCAGTGACTTAGTGAGACCCTTGTCTCAAGAGATAGCTCAGTTCAAAGGCCCTGGGTTAAATGGCCCGTATTAAGGGAGGAGGCCAGGGCGAGGGGTGGGGACAGCTTTTCCTGGGTCCTACACAAGTGGACTAGCAGTGCCTGTGCAACCTCCTTCTGGAAGGTTAGCCTCTTGCCTGCTGCCTCCTCCCCTCCAGCAGTCAGCTCCTATCCCCCTCCTTCCACCAAAGCTTTGACACCATAGACAGCCCTGTCCTGTGCACATGGCTCCAGAGCTCCCTCACAGAGCAGGTCCATGGGACTTAGACCTTAGGGCCACTCCACTCGGGAAGCCACCAAGAGAAAGAAAAACCCAGGCAGGGGAGGTGGGGCGATGCAGAAAGGGCCTTTCAAAGCACAGGCCCTGGCAGCTGGTGGGACCGAAGGCCTGGAGGCTCTGCCTCCGCTTCTCTCTTGCTCCCCACACTCCAGCTGCATGTCTCTGGTCAATTTCCTGTTTTATAAAATGAGAGAGTTGAATAAAGGAAATGATTTTTGAAAGTTTACTTAGGGGGCCTGGCAGGATGGCTCAGTGGTCTAAAGCGCCTGCTTGGGAAAGCTTGGGCGGCATCAGGGACCGCGGTTTGATCCCTGGCACCACATGCTGCGCTAGCCCTGCCCTCGGGGCTGGCTGAGCTGGCCATAAAAATGAGTGAAGAAACAAACAAAGGTTCTGAAACAAGAAATAAATAAATAAATAAAATTAAAAAATTCTTTTAAAAAATGTTTAAAAAAAAATAAAGTCAGCTCCTAAAAAATCTTTAAAAAAAAAAAAAAAAAAGAAAAGAAAAAAAAAAGAAAGTTTACTTAGTAATAGATTTTTAAAAATTTAGACAGGGTCTCACTACATAGCCCGTCTGATCTGGAATTTGTGATCATCCTATCCTGGCCTCCCAAGGGCTAGGATTCCAAGCGCGTACCACCACACCTGACTTTCTCCCCAGTCATCTCGAAACTAGGTACACAGACCATAAAGTAGATGAGTAGTGAGTGCTTCTGGGCTGAAGTGGGGCTAGGCACGCCCAACTAAGAAATCCCAGCGTCCTCCTTACATCTTGAGGACCTGCAGGATCTGGGGCTAGATTAAGTGCTCCCTTCCAGCCCTGCCCTGGAGTTGAAGCCCTGGTGGGACCCACCTTCTCTAGGCAAGAGAACTCCAAAGATGTCACTTGGTGATGCCAAGGGGAAGAAACCAGTTTTTCTCTTTCTCTCCATGGAATTCTAAGAGGAGTTGGGCTGCTCCAGGCAATGGTGAGTGAGCAGAATAGAGGACAGCTAGCAGGAGGACCCCTGGCTCAAGGGCCTTCCCTGCCCTCTGGCCAAAGAGAAGCACTCTTCTGCACAAGGCCAAGGGCAGCAGTGGAGATGAAGGGGTGGCTGAAGCAGCTGCCACAGGGCTCCCCAGCCTGACTGGGGAGGATCTATGCAGGGCCTGCGTGGGCATTCACCTAATAGCCATGTAGTGCTGAAAATGCTTGAAAATTATACCATCTGTTAATTATCCTTTGAATTGGGGTTGGGTAATGAGACTCGTTTTCTGATGAAGGCCTGAGCCAATGCAAGGAGAAACTGCAGCTTCCTGTTCATCTGTCTCCATTTGTAGCTATAGACTTCCAGGTGGCAGAGGGGGCAGCCTTGGCCCTGGCGTGATTCTGGGACCCAGCAGGGGTTGGCAGAGAAGGAAGATGTGGGAAGCAGACCCCCTCCTTGGCAGTGGCCCTTCCATCTGAGGCAGTCAGTCAATCCTCCCTTCATCTCCAAGCAAAGGGCACTTAACCTGCTCCTGGCCTCACCGTAGGGCCGCAGGACGAGAACTGCCACCCCGTACACTCTCCCTCAGCTACTTCTGGTTCCTGGAAATGAAAAGGAAACTTCCAAATTGATCTGTGCCACCCAGAGTCTTAAAACCAAGCAGCTGATGCTGGCGATGAGACCCCCTGCAGGAAGGAGCGGCTGGGACTTTCCAGCTGTGGGAAACCTGCTCCCTGGCAGAAAACCAACAGGAGTGAGGTCCTGGAGTTGAAAGGAATTTATCCCGTACTGGAGGCTGCAATGGAAAGCGGCCTGCCAAGATGGCCCTGGGCTCTCCTGCAGCCCTGGGAGACTTCCTCACTCCCAGTGCTTTCCAGGGGTCTGCTAGGCCTGCAGGCCCTTGGGTACAGCGTGCCTCTGGCACTCCGACGAATGGGGAGATTGGCAAACTGCTCCAGAAACAACTGAGACAGGAAAGGCAAAAGGAATTCTTTTTTTGTTGTTGTTACCAGAGATTGAACTCAGGATCTCACACTTGCCAGACAGACACTTATGCCACTGAGCTATCTCTCCAGGCAGCTAAAGGAATCCGGAGCTAGAGAGACAGACAGAGTGTCAGGGACAGGGACAGAGGGACAAGGACAGAGACAGACAGGGACAGGGACAGAGACAGAGGCAGAGGGATAGGGACAGACAGAGACAGAGACAGAGGGACAGGGACAGAGACAGGAACAGGGACAGAGACACAGAGGCAGAGACAGAGGGTCAGGGACAGAGGTCTCAGAAGACTCCCTCAGAAGTGGGGCTGAAGCTGCTTCTTAGAGTCAGGAACTGTACCCTGGCAAGAGGAACTAACTCACCAATGAAATTACTACATGCACAATTTCGGGGTCTCCTCCAGGGATGTGCAGCGGCAAATTAAAGCCGAGCCGTCTGGCTCAGAATCCAGCTCCTAGGCAGCGCTCGCCGACTGAGTAAAAGGAAAAAATGAACTGTGAGCGTCGCCATGGTTGGTGCTAAGCTTGGGAGCAATCTGTCATGGCATGGCACACTGAAGGGGCAGACAGGCCCACTCCAGGAAGAACCAGGTGAACTCTGTCTTGGGCAGAACCCAGTGGGCTGAGATACTGCGGGCAGCAGAGTAGGAGAGGAGGGTGCTGACAGGTGAGGGCCAGGCCACCTTTGATGGACAGACCAGGCAGTTTCTCTGGCAGAAGATGGTGGCAGAGAAAGGCGCTGGCACCCGGTCTCACTTCTGGAGTGAGTTCTGATTTAAAAGAGCACAGAACCAAGACAAGAGAACCTGGCCTTTCTGGGCTACCAAGGAAAGAAGGGAACCAGGTCCCAGCACAGGAAGCCAGGCAGGCTGGGAGCACCTTCCCTCCCTGGCACTGCCTGCTGTGCGCCCTTCCTTCACAGCTGGAGGGGCCGCTGAGCAGGCGGCCTGTCCTTTCCCAGCCCGATTCTGGGGGAAAGGTCTTCCCCAGAGTTTTGTGGAGTCTTGAAGTTGTTCACTTGCCTAACCAGTCTCCACTCAGCAGCCAAAAACAGATCCTTCCCAGCTCACAATAGGATTATGTCCTGATAAACTCATAATAGGTAGTAAATAGTATAAGTGGAAAATGCCCTTACCGCACTTGGCCTCTCAAATGCCACGCTGTAGCCCAGGCAACTAACCCTAGACAAGCTCAGGACACTTACACTGGATCTAAAGCCTGTTTTATAATGCAATTGAGTATTTCATGGAATTTATTAAATTCTGTCACAAAGGCAAAAAAATAGAATGGCTGTATGACTCCATGTTCATGCCATCATAGAAACTGAAAAAGTGCCAGCCAAGCCATTGTATGGTAGAGTTGGTACTTTATAAAAATTTAAACATAAGATGGTGACATTAGTTTGGTGGTAGAGTGCTTGCTTAGCCTGTATGAGTCCTCGGCTTCAATCCCTCTAAGATATATGTGTATTCTGCCTCTGCCACTAAGGGATGAATAGTCTTCAGGTATACGTTTCCACCATCCCACTCTAGGGCTAGCAATAGGGCCCAGTTCTGAAACTATCAGCCAAAAGAAACCACTCTCCCTTGAGGGGAGGCAGAGTCTAATAAATATTATTTTTTTTTTTTAAGAATTTTTTTATTTTATTTATTTTTTTTTTTCTTATTTCAGAACCTTTGTTTGTTTATTCACTCATTTTTATGGCTGGTTCAGCCCGCCCCGAGGGCAGGGCTGGCGCAGCATGTGGTGCTGGGGATCTAACCGCGGTCCCTGAAGCCGCCTGAGCTTTCCCAAGCAGACACTCTAGACCACTAAGCCATCCTGCCAGGCCCTAATAAATATTATTGTAGGTTTAAAAAAATCTTTTGCTGGGTGTGGTAGTATGTGCCTGTAATCCCAACACCTGGGAGGCTGAAAACAGGAGGATTACTACAAGTTTGATCTGTGTAGTGAGACCCCCTAGACCCTATACTAAAATACATTTATTTATTTATTTATTTATTTATAGAATTTTATTTTATTTTCTTGTTTCAGAACTTTTGTTTGTTTGTTTATTTATTTTATTTTTATGGCTGGCTCAGCCTGCCCTGAGGGCAGGGCTGGTGCAGCATGTGCTGGGGATCAAACCACAGTCCCTGCAGCCGCTCAAGCTTTCCTAAGCAGGCGCTTTAGACCACTGAGCCATCCTGCCGGGCCCTAAAATACATTTTAAAAAGGAAAAAAGGGCCAGGGAGATAGCTCAATGGAATAAGTGCTTGCTTGGCAAGCACTGGGTCCTGAGTTCAATCCTCGGTACTGGAAAGAAAGAAAGAAAGAAAGAAAGAAAGAAAGAAAGAAAGAAAGAAAGAAAGAAAGATCAAATAAAATGAGACCCAAAAATGACTTAAAAAACCCTCTTGCTGAAACTCTCAAATTGTAAGTTATTAAAAGTAATAAATAAATAAATAAAACCCTCTTGCCTTCAATCTCTAGCACCACAAAAGTAATAATAAAAGAAAACAAATAGAAATAATAAATCTACAGGCCTAAGGCTCTGTATCAATTCCCAACACTGGAAACAACAACAATAAGAGCCAGGCATGGTGGCGCACACCTGGAATCCCAGCACTTGGGAGGCTGAGGCAGGAGGACTGGTGTGAGTTCGAGACCAGCTTGGGCTACAAAAGTGAGTTCAAGGCCAGCCAGAACTGCATAGCAAGACCCTGTCTGAGAAAGACAAATAATAATAATAATAATAATAATAATAATAATAATAATAATAATAATAAATAATATCCCAACCCAACAACAATAAAAATTCTTTCCATTTCTTTGTATTTTGAAAATTTTTATACATTCAGAAAAAAATGGAAAAATCATCCACCAGGCTGGGGAGATAGCTCAGTGTTTTAAACACCTGCCTGACAAGCTCAAGGACTAGGGTTTGATCCCTGGTACGGCACACAGTGCTGGTTCTTTTTTTTTTTTTTTTTTTTTTGTCTTTTTGAGACAGGGTCTCACTGTGCAGTTCAGGCTGGCCTTGAGCTAACTTTTGTAGCCCAGGCTGGTCTCGAACTCACAGCGCTCCTCCTGCCTCAGCCTCCTGAGTGCTGGGATTACAGGCGTGCGCCACCACGCCCGGCTAGTGCTGGTTCTTAAACTTCAGACTTACAGTGCTGGCCACCAAAATTGGGTGTGGTGGTGCAGGCCTGTAATCCCAGCACAGACGAGGCTGAGACAGGAGGATCCCTAAGAGTCCGAGGTGCATATTGAGACCCTGTACCAAATAAATAAATAAATAAATAAATTAATTAATTAAATGTCCACCAAGCTGGGTACAGTGCTGGGCATGTCAGTCCCAGTCATTTGGGAGGTCCTGGAGCGGACATTTCTTGGGTTGGGAGGTTCAGCACGAGCCCGGGCAGCACAAGCTTGCTGACACTCTGCTTTCCCTCTCAGGGCTTCTAGAGTAAGACATGGACCTGAAGGGCCAGCACCCTATGACCCTGGGAGGCAGGTTTCCAATGCTCCTAGAACCCAGAGGGGGCCTGGCGGGATGGCTCAGGGCCCGGCGGGATGGCTCAGTGGTCTAAAGCACCTGCTTAGGAAAGCTTGGGCAGCTACAGGGACCACAGTTCGATCCCTGGCACCACATGCTGCGCCAGCCCTGCCCTCGGGGTGGGCTGAGCTGGCCATAAAAATGAATGAATAAACAAAGGTTCTGAAACAAGAAAATAAATAAATAAATAAATTTTTAAAAATTAAAAAAAAAGAACCCAGAGGACCTCGGCCACCGCCACAGCCAGAAGCATGGAGGACGATTCCTAGAACTGTCTAATACCCAAAGGAACCCAACGCTCTGCTTCTCGTGTTCAACTCAGAGAAATGTGTATTATATCACGTCTCATGCTCCACTGTTCCTTTTCTTCCCTTTCTTTCCTAACAGCACTTGTGGGTGAGCCCAGGCTGGCTATCTTGCTGAGGTGCTGTACTCTGGGTTTAGTCCAATGGCACTCTTCATGAAGCAACACTGCGAAGTCCTACATCTGAGCACGTTGCTCCCTTTCTGAAATCCCTGCCTGGGCTTCTCTGTTGTACCTTGGTTCAAGTCGAAGTTTCTCATATGGATGTCCAGCCTCACATGGAGTGGCTGAGCCTCTTCTTGGTCCTCTCCCTGTGCTCTGTTCTGGACACCTTGGCTTCCTTCCAGTGGTTCAACATAGTAGTCTTTTTGCCCCTCCTTCATGTATAGCAATATGTAATTACGTAGAGTATGTCCTTGTTACTTTACTTGGCTAAGAGCTATTTAACCCACTGGCAGTAAGCTCTAGGGCTGGGAAGAACAAATGTGTCTCAATACCAAGTCACATGGAAACTGGCATACAGGAAGTATTGTTCAAATGAGTATATGTGACAGGATGGATGGATGGATGGATGGATGGACAGATAGATGAGTGGACAGGTGGAACAAAGGAGTGAAGAGGTGACCTCACACACCTGGAGCTTCCATCTAAGAGATGCTGGGGTCTCTGGGCTATTCCACAGGAGGCTCTGACCTCATTCCATTGAACCATAAACTGGATTCCCAGCACCTGCTGCTACCAAGTGTAGCAGGCCGACATTCCAACTGTTGGACTTCCTTTGGGGGTGCAATGAAAATGTCCCTGATGCCTCATCCCACCGATAGGTTAACCCACTGTGCAAGTGAGTAGCCTAAAAGGCCTTACACTCCTCAGTGACACACAATCCCCCTATGATCCAGATGGGAACATTTTTGGTCCTTGAACAGAGGGGAAGACGAAGACCCTGGAGCTGAGCTGCAAACGCTAAGTCCCAGAGCAACATCAGCAATAACTTAGTTAAGGTTGTCCCAGCAGGCCATGGAGGGAGCCCCTGCTGTCCCTGGCTGTACTTCCATCACAGGGCTGGGTGACCAGGTGTGAGAGGTACACAGAGGATGAGATCCTAGTTGTGGCCTCAAGGGCCAGCCAGTCTAATACTGAGACAACTGCTGCTGTCGCTGGCAATGGTCTTTAATACTTTTAAACGTGTGTGTGTGTGGGGGGGGGAGTTAGGGAAGGCATTTTAAGGGAGGCACATCAGAACCATCTTAAGAGGGAGGAAGAGTTCCAGGTGTGCAGTAGGCAGGGGGGAGGGGCAGGAGCAAATCGTGAGTGGAGGTGATGGTCCGTAGAGACAGGAGGAGAACAGGCGGCCAGAATTCAGCGACACGGTGCGAACCAGCAGAGCAGAAATCTCGCCAGCTGACCAGTGCAGGGGCCACATTCTGGTAAACATGGACACTGGCCAAGAAATGCAGGCTTTTCAGTGGAGGAACCTTTAAGTGTTTCTGCAGGGAGGAGGACATGGCTGAGCCATCCAGTGACATGCCCACAGGAGAGGCTGAGCACCAGGCTGTCCAGGCCAGATACCACCACGGAAGCCCCAGCTGGGCTGTACAGGCCCTTGGGAATGACGAGGAGTCCTCGGTGACCTGCACGTGTAGGTTCCAGGCGAGTCGTGTCAGGAATAGACAAGGCCCAGACTTCAGGTGCTGGAATGAGGACGCTAATGGAGCTGCTGGGGTGGCCCGGATGCTCAAATGAATGAGATTGGCCTATACTTGGGAGAGGGAGAGCACCCCAAGGAAAGGGGAGAGGTGATGCCCAGGGAGCCAGCCCTAGGGCTGGGGCCATCTCCGTTTCCAGTCTGTTTCTCCAGCCTCGACTGATGGAGCCTCCTTCCAGACCCAGCGTGTCCCCACACTCCGGGGGCGAACACTGAGGGGGCGGGGGGAGATTACCGCAGAGCAAAGTGCAGAGCCGGCGTGCTCCCGCAGACGCAGAAGGGAGGGAAAGGGCCAGAGGGATGGCAGAGACCGAGGAGAGATCTCCGGGCGCCACCGGGCGAAGGCGGGGTTCCCGGTCAGCACGGAGAGCGTGGGACGCAGAAGGCTGGGTTAGGGGTGGGCGGCGGGCAAGGAAAGACAGAGCTGGTTTTCAGGGAAGAGCGAAAAGCCTCTAAATTGCTTTTCATTCAGAGTTAGGGTGGACAGAATCGACCAATGTTTTCAACGTGAGAGCTGCTTTCTTCATTTTCTCCAGTGTTTACAAGCCACGATTCCCGGGAGGACCACGCTTCCCCATCAGTAATTTACACCTCCGTAAAAAGCATTCTCGGCCCATTCCTGCCCCTGGGTCTGCGTTGTCGCAGGACGGAAGCGCAAAGCTGAGCAGGGCCGGGAAGCAGCTCAGAGCGGCAGCGATTGCGACGCAGCAGTTGGGAGACCCTTCCTCGGAGCTTTTTGGGACCCCTACCTCTGCCAGCAGGGGGACACGTGGCGCCCGGGCCTTCGTCCCTGTCCCTGACAGGTCGAGCGGGAGCTGCACCTTGCAAGGTTCAGCGACCAGAGCTGCCTGCAGTGTCCTCGCTCGGGGGTGGGGGGGGGTCTTAAAAGGGCAACTTTACAGGCAGTGGCCCAAGCAGGGCTTGGTGCAGTCGTGGCCGCAAGGATGCCACACACAGCACCCACCCAAACACACACACACACACACACACACACACACACACACACACTATCTGGAGGAGCTGTTGGGGGAACCCCGCACTGGCAGGTGACAGGAAGAGGAACAGGCCCCTCATCCTAGCACAGGCTTGGACTTGCAGCACATTTCTCTGGGGCCCATCTTGCTCTGCCTGTCAGACGCATCTTGGGAGAGCAGCCAGGGCTGCGCCAGGCCCCCGTGGGAGGTGTGGGGGTTGGAAAAGAGGGGTTCGCAGGACCCAGAGTAAACCAGAACAGCTTGGGGGAGAAAAAGCAGGACAGGTCGAGGGAGCCAGTTTCCGAGAGGCGAAGAAGAGGCGTCAGTCTAGGATCAGTCAGCTCAACAGCCCTGTCCCGCGGTCTGTGAACTGAGGAAAGTGCAAGCCTCACACTGGGTCCCCATAGTTGGGAGACTTTGTCTCTTGGAGCCCAGCTTCAGGCTCTTGTGTCGAGGCCAGCCTCCATGTCCCTAGCTTCTTTCGCCTGCAGCACGCAGACTGTGTCTTGGGCCCTGAAGTCTTGGGTGTGGGAACCTAAGGCTTGTGAGGGACCCAGGGTTCTCTGACTCACTGTCAGGCCTCTGGGGGTTGTTTGCTGAGGTAACCTGGGTAGCTGATGTTGAGGATTGGGCAGGTCAAGCTGCCAGGGATGAGGGCATGGGCCGAGGGTGGCGCAGGCAAACCCTTGGGCGGGCTCCCAGCTGTTGGCTTCCAGGTGGGTCAGCCTATCCGAACAAGAATTGCATCAGTCCAAGCCCCTGCCTGTAGGAGGAGGAAGGTATGCCACACCTTTCCCAGTAGACTAGGTTCTTTGAAAGCAGAGACTGTAGCCCATTCTTCCTGAGCTGTAAATCTTGCTCCCAGTGGTGCCTGGCACAGGGTCAGCACTCAATTAATGAGTGTATGCCCACCTGCCAATGTGGAGCGCTTTCTTTTGAGGTACCAGGGACTGAATCCACAGGTGTGGTTCCCAAGCTACAGGCCCAGACTTTATTTTTTGAGACAGGGACTTGCTAAGTCACCCAGGCTGGCTTCCAACTTCTGACCCTCCCGGGCCAGCCTCCCAAGTAGCTGGGATTACAGGCATGTGTGACCTTGCCCAGCACACCTGCAGAGAGCCTCAGCCATGTCACTGTGGCCTTAACTATTAGTGTTCCCTCCTCTGGCTTCAGGGAGCAGGGCGTGTATGTTGTGCCAACACATGAGCCCTAGCCAGGCAGGGGTTCACCTAGGAGCAGCACAAGGCAGACTGGTACACCCGGCACAAGAACAGAGGGACAGTGGGAGACTGCCACAGTATAAAGTAGCAGCACCCAGGCCTGAGTGCAGCCACAACCTACCAAGTGAGGCTGGCCAGCTGTGAAAGGGAGGAAAGAGCCAGGCCCAGGTACCCAAGGCGGTGAGCCCCCAGCTTCTGGCCCCCAAGACCTCTCCAGGGCCTGGAGAAATGCCAGGCTTTCAGCTATAGGAAGGTCACAAGCACAAGAAGCCAAAGAGCTGAGGGGTCAGGGACGAGTTGTAGAGACGAGGCCAGGGCTAACAGAGATGGGGCATGCAGGACACCTGTGAGTTGCTAGTAGCCCGTAAATGGAGCAGAGGTGGAGCCAAACCCTGTGCTCTAAAAGCTGGTTTTCTTCAAACAGCTGAAGGTCTAGGAATATGAATGTGTCCTTTTGAATTACAAACTGGAGCAGCTTACTCCTCAGCCCACTTACTCTGGTTTTATCTGAGAGCTGAGTGCTACAGAGGCAGTTTGTGGGTCCCTTGATGGCACTACAGGGAAGAGGGCCACCATGGTCACCTTTCCAGTTGCTCGTTTTGATTGGGTAACTGGGTTCAAGATGAATAGGATCCACTCCCAGTGGAAAACTGGCCTCTTTCCTTAGTAACAGCTCCAGCAAGTCCAGGGAAGCCCTTACGGAGGAACTAGGGAAGCTGTGGTGAACTGGTGGCCTCTAAGTGACAACCTAGGTTCTACTTCAACTCTTGGCCTCCCAAAGAAAAGACAAACACAAAGCAAGCAGCACTGGGGAGCCAGTGTCCTGGCCACTGTCCTGTCTCCCCTCCGTCTTTTTGCTTTCCATAATGAAACAGGTATAATCCTGTCCCTACCCTACCTTCAGGGACCATCACAAAGATAAAAGATATCGCCCTGAGGAAGTGCATTACCCTGTTAGGAGAGAAGCCTCAGACTAGCTGAAGCTGTCATTAAGAGTTGAAGGTTGCAGACTGCAGATGAAAGGCAGCAAGCCAAGGAGAAGCCCCGATAGCATCCTCTCAGGGAACAGCACATGATCATTAGGGTGACACCAGCACTCCCAGGAAGGACTGAACCCTCTGCCTGCACCCTCCTGCCCTGCCAGCTATGTGGAGCTCCTGGAGCTGCAGCATAGGGAGGTCACCTGCCAGCTGGGTCTTGAAGCTTTGGTCTCTTTTGGATTAAGTCAAGTGCCACCTACAGCAGGGCCTTACAGTGGCCCTCCCCTCCAGGGAGCCTTTCCTGGGGAACACAGCCAGGAAGCTTCAGCAGGCTGCTGTTCTCCAAGCTATGCCCACTTCTCTTAGGCAGGACAGAATTCATGGGGCATCTGGTCCTGCCAGCTTGTGTGCCTAAGGCTCCGGGTTGCATTTCCCCGAGTACCTACTCCCTTACCCTGGCTACACCCACTGGTGGAGCAGCTCTGACCCGTTTAGAGTCTTAGCTAGGTCAGACAGCCATGAGTGTGGCCCCTTGGGCAGTGTCGGAGGCAGGTGTGAGCCTCAGGGAGATGACAGATGCTTTATTACATTTTTTTTTTTATCAGTCATCATGGTGGACCCCATGCCCATGCGAGGAGACGGACACGTTTGGTGCCCAGCAGCCAGTTCCTGCGAACGATGCAGTCAGATGGGCAGGGTAATGAGTCAGTACGTGGCCATCCCGCTCTGGGCAGCCTCTGAAGTTCCTGCAGACAGAAACGAAGCCCAGCAGACTACGGGGAAGGAGTGTTCAGGCCTCGGTGACCTTCATGTTCTGCAGCTGGCTCTCCAGGGTGACCTCTCTTGCTGCTGCTTTCTTTTTGTTGCCCTCATGCTGCTTCTTTTGCTTTTTGGACGGCTCCTGGTCAATGGGTGCCGGCTTCACAAAGGGTATCAGTTCCTGGAGCCCTGGGAGGGAAGAGCCAGCCAAGTGAGCTGTCATTTCTCAGGCACTCAAAGCCCAAGGACCTCAGGGGAGAAGTTAAGACAACGACCCCTTTGAACAAAGGGGCACCTGTATGAGGAACTGGTCTGGGCCCATCTCCTCTCCTCAGTCTGAGGCCTAGAGAATGAGAGAATCACGCCTGCACTGGCTTCTCTCTCACCAGGCCCAGCAGTGCCCAGGACCCAAGAGCAGCAAGAGTTACTTGAACAGGGTTCTTATGCACCCAGGCTAACAGAATAATAGACCTTCCAAAAGGGGCCTGTTACTCACAAAAGCATGGAAACAGAGCAGAGGCAGAGGAGCAGAGCTGGGAGTGGTACCTGGTGGCATGAACTCCTTCAGCTTCTCAGGCACGAGGACACCCTTTTCGGTCTGGTAGTTCTCCAAGATGGCGCAGATGGCCCGGGTAGTGGCACACATTGTAGCGTTGAGCATGTGGACAAATTCCACCTGGGAAGAGAAGATACCAGAGGGAAATTAAAAATCGGCCCTCTGTTGATCTTACTGATGACTGGGATCTCTCCACTTTGTAAAGTCCCCCACTATAACTATTTGCATCAAAATGACATTTCTTTTTTTCTGGATAGGGCCTCATTATGTAAATCAGGCTGGCCTTGACCTGGCAGTGATCCTCCAGCCTCAGCCTCCCAAGTGCTGGGATTATAGGTTGTGCACTAGCACTACACTATCCATTTTCAACTTTTTAAAAAAAACACTGAATTCTCTTTGGCATTTATTATCTATTAGACTAAGTAGTTAGAGCTGGAGAGATAGCTCAGTGGAATAAGTGCTTGCCTGTCAAGCACAAAGTCCTGAGTTCACACCCTGGTACCACAGGGTGGGGGGTGGGGGTGTTTGGTTGGTTGGTTATCTTAGACTAACTGGTTAATCTAGATGGATTCCTCATGTCTGTCTGAGTAAAATATGGTAAGTCCCACTATTCAAGGAGAGCTGGCAGGAAGGAAGAAAATACCACTATGGCCATTGCTTTTAACCATGACAAGCCTAACCTAGATCAGGGCCTCATGACTGGGCTTAAGAGATGACTGTAAGCCTGACCTTAGGCAAAAAGAGGGAAGACTCTGCCACCAAGTTGCTCTGTGTAAACAGAGATCATTCTTTTCTCTGTAGTTAAGGAAAACAAAGTCAAAAAGAATAGGGCCAGACAAACGCAGAAGTCATCTCTAGATTTCCCCAAGATGCTGAGGACCCCTGTGCTCCCAGGGCCAAGAAACAACCCAGGATAGGACAGGCATGCCCTGTGCCAAAGGTACCATGGCCCACCTCAGCAGGGGCCACCTACCTTGTCCATCATCTTCTTTGTCTGTCCATATCGGATTCGGAGGCGGCGAGCCTGGTAATCTGTACAGTTGGAGCAGGAGACTAACTCCCGAAAAGCTCCTGAGCCTGGAAACCAGGCCTCCAGGTCGAGCTTCTTACTGGCAGCGTGATTCAAAGAACCTGTAAGGAAAACCCCAGGACTCAGGAAGGAGGGCAGCACCCAAGAAGGCCAGCCTCCCATGAGCCAAGGAACTCTTCACATCTTGTCTCAGGAGTAGGTTGTGTGTGCTCTTCTCATCACCCAGAAGCCTGGTGACAAGGGTGTGACAAGGCCATGAGTTGGCTCTCAAGCTCCGTGTGGTGGTGCAGCTACTGGAGGCAAGGTCTGAGGCAGGATGCCCTACCCGAGACGATATTCACGATGTGGTATGGGATCCCCAGAGCCTGGTAGAAGTCCTCTGCGGTTGCGATCATCTCCTCAAACATCTCCCATGACTTGTTGTCGTGAGGTGACGCGTACACAAACTGCTCAATCTGCAGATGAGGGCCCGAGGAGACAGGGGTAGCAGCGCAGTGAATAAACCGCAGAGCTGAAGTAGAGACAGCCTGGCCAGGAGGACCTCATCTCTAGGCTCCAGCAAGAGGGATTTGTATGCAAGGAGACTGTCATGCAACAGCGAGGCCACCAGCCTGACTGTGCCACCACAGACTCTGTCCTCACCAGTGACTATGCAAAGTATTTACACAGCTGACTTTCTTAGTCTACTCAGCTGGCCTAGTGAGGGTGAGGCCATTACCCTCTTTTTACAGAGGTAGGAAGAACAGATTAAGCAGCTTGCCCACGGATAGAGACAAGTGGTCTGCAACCACTCGACAGTCTCGGCACTGGTGCTTAGGCAGCATGGCCACAGTCTACTTAAAGTCACTTTATCATGAGCTCACCAGTTCCTCCCCCCAGAAAATGGTGCTGGGATAAGAGGGAGAGCTCTCTAGATTCTGGATAGAGCCAGGCCGGGCTTGAGAATATGGCTGCTGTCTCTCCTGAGACCTTGTGGACAGGAAGATGAAGGCTCCTCCTCCCTCCTCTACGACCTTCTACTCACCTTCTCAAACTGATGGACTCGAAAGATGCCCCTAGTGTCACGGCCATGGGAGCCCACTTCCTGGCGGAAGCAGGTGGACAGGCCAGCATACTTGATGGGCAGGTCCTCTGGCCGCAGCCATTCATCCCGGTGCAGAGCAGCAATGGGCTGCTCCGAAGTAGCAATCAGGTATTTCTCATCATAGGAGTTGTCATCAGATTTCTCACTGCCTTTGCCAATCACCTGTAGGAGGAGAGGCCTATGCTAGGCAAGGCTGAGGGAGGACGCAGCCTACTTAAGAAACTGCAGTAAAGATGTGAAGCATGGGGAAGGAACAGTTATGTCTGCTATAGGGCTTCTGATATGATAAGAGATCAAAGACATACAATTTATAGAGATCTATTCCACAGCCTATAATCCCAGAACTCTGGATCACGAGTTTAAGTCCTGCCTGGGAAACTAAGCTATGTCCCAAAACAAAAAATGAGAAGGCTAAAAAAAGGCTAAAGGGCTGAAGAGATAGCTCAGCATATAGGCCCTGGGTTACCTCCTAGTACTTGGGGATAGATACGCAGACAGATTGATCCACCTATATGTATCATATATAGTCTCTCTCTCTCTCTCTCTCTCTCTCTATATATATATATATATATATATATATATATATATACACACACACACAGATTTTACACACACACACACACACGCACACACAAGGTGATTCATACTGACAGATGGGCAAGAAGCCTATGTTGATTTACAAGGCATTTACCAAGTGGCAAATCCTTTTGGCTTGCTGAGCAAAAGTCTGCTTTTTGGCACTTAGGCTAATGGTACTAATCTTTAAAAGATTTACTCATGGTGCTGGGCATGGCAGCATATGTTTGTAACCCAGCACTTGAGAGAATGATGTAGGATTGCAAGTTCAAGGTCAACCTAAGCAACTTGGTAAGGTCCAGACTAAAACAAACACTTTTAGCTCCGTGGCACAAGTGCCTGCCTGGCAAGTGCAAGGTCGTGAGTTTGAACCCCAGTCCCACCAAAAAAAAAAAAAAAAAAAAAAAAAAAAACACTTTTAGAGGAGAGGTATAGCTCAGTGGTAGAATATACATAAGTTCAATCTCCAGTATCACAAAATATAAGTGAACAAACACACAAATAACTTATGTGTTCAGCTAAAGAAAGTAATGGAAATAAAAGGTACAGCACTGAGGCCTGAGTGCTCACCCAGTAGGACAGAAGCCCTGGGGTCAATGCTCAGAAAGGGGCTTGGGGTGAGGCAGGGACTAGGTGGGATAAAGTTGATTGTATTTCAACAGCACTGCCAATATATTGGTTTTACATAACATTAGGCAGCCAACTATAAATCAGATGACCCCAAATGCACTTGATAATAAGAACAGAATGTTCATTTCCAACAGAGTAAGTTATAAAGAAGGGATAAGTGAGAGGCAGATTTGTGGTGATGGATAGCTCATAGCAGAACATTCTTTTGCAGTACTTGGAAATGAACCCAGCGCCATTGCACTGAGCTACATCTCTAGCACTTTCTTCCTTCCTTTTGAGTCAGGGTGTCACTAAACTGCTAAGTTGTTTAGGCTAGGTTTGAACTTGCAATCCTCCTGTCTCAGCCTCCCAAAGTGCTGGGATTATAGCCATGTGCCACTAAGCCCAGCTCTGGAAATTCTGATTGCTGGACATATTATGGGGCCACAGCTGGTGCCATGGCAAACTGATCAGAATGACAGCCTGAATAATCTCAACCTGAGTACTCAGCTCTCCCCAAGATGGTCATGGTGGGTGAGGAGCCACAAACTAGAAGTCTAACCCACCCCACATGAGGACATCTTGCCCTGTGGAAGCTTCCAGTCTTGAGTCAGCAGTGGGAGGACATGGCAAGGGGGCTCCAAAGCTGGTGTCACATTGAGCACTGCCTTTTGTCCAAGCACCCAATAGGCACCTGGTGACAAAGTGCACTCAGTTATATGTATCATACAGACACTAGCAGGGAGATGAAAATGCCTCCATGACCTCTGTCTAACATAGCAGCACCAATTATATGTGGCTGTGTACACTAAGAAATTTGCTTCCTCAGTCATACTATGCTGACTTTAAGTACTCGATAGCTACAGCTATAGAACATTTCCACAACAACAGAGAACTGTTAGCTACACTGCTTTGTGTCTCTGAAGTAAAACTTCCCAATGTCTCTACTAACTAACCATATATATATATATATATACATATATTTCTTTTTTTGTTTTTGGTGCCAAGCCTGAACCCTGGGCTTCCAACTTGCTAGGCAAGCATTCTACCACTAAGCCAAATCCCTAGCCCCTGAGGCCTCCCAATTAAGACATTAGTCCACCATGCCAGCCAGACTACTCACCTTATAAAGCTCTTCATCAAACTGGCTGAGCTGAGCCACTTCCTGCATGACCTCCTTCCGCATGAAAAAGGGGGTGTAAATGGGAACATAGTTCCGACTTGCCAAGGTGCGAAGGGCAAACTGGATGAGTGCTTGTTCCAGGAACACCAGAACCCCCTAAAGGACAGAGGACAGCATTGTCAGCTGGTCATCATCCCACTCATTCGCTAAAACTCACATCGGGGGGCACCTGGGCACTTCTGTGAGGGAAACACTGCAGGCCTCCAAGACCCACAACTTCCAGGAGCTTCATTCTTTTCTTTTTTTTTTTTTTTCCTATAAATTTTTTTTTTTTTTTCTTGTTTCAGAACTTTTGTTTGTTTATTTATTTATTTTTATGGCCGGCTCAGCCTGCCCTGAGGGCAGGGCTGGCGCAGTATGTGGTGCCAGGGATTGAACCGTGGTCCCTGTAGCCACCCAAGCTTTCCTAAGCAGGCGCTTTAAACCACTGAACCATCCTGCCAGGCCGAGGAGCTTCGTTCTTAATAGCATAAAGCCCAGCAGTGAGCCACCAGGCACCTTGGCCAGAGAATTATCTTTTTGTGTTTGCTGTATTCTGAACCAGGGTCTCACTTATGCAGTTCACGGTGGCCTTGGACTCACTATGTAGCCTGGGCTGGCCTTGAAACAGCGGCTATCCTGCCTAAGACTCCCGGGTGTTGGGATCACAGGCAACTCAGAGAATTACCTTTAAGAGACCATAGTAAGAGAAATGAACACATCCAAATCTCATGGAAGAGCTTCCAAAGCTAATTCCTAAGATACTGGACTTGTTTGTAAAGGTAGAGCATGCTTAAGAGCACCCTATTTTGAAAATTGTTCCCTGTACCTTCTGGATGCCTTCTTGAATTCCCGTGCCTGCTGTTCCGGCCAGCACTGGCTTGTGGGCTCCATCTGCCTCTTCCCTAAGTACCCGGAGCTACCCAGACCACAGGTTTATTGCACTGGGTTCCGACTCTCTTGTTTGTCTAACTGTCCAATAATGCTGAGTTCCTCAAAGGCAGATGCTGTGCAGCTTTTGTTCTTCGCAATCTGGATAAGCACTCTCTCGCGTTACAAAGAATTGTGTCTAATTGCTACATATTTACAGACAAGCCATCTGTATAAGTCGTGGATTTCTGGCCCTTTTAAAAATGATTATGATTTTTTCCAGTTGTTTCTTAGTTTCTTCTTCCCTCCCATGGGGCCCCAGCTCTTACCTTTAGGAAGTACCCGCGACTCCCAGCCACTATGGCCCCCTTTTCGCCTTCAAAGCCATCGACCATCACTACCAGGTCCACGTGCGAGTACTTCTTCCTGACTGTGCAGTCACCCCAAATCCTTTCTACTTTGTTGTCTGCATCCTAAAGAAAGACCAGGAGATACATGATCTCCTAATTCTACAACCTCCTTCTTTCCAAACTCCATCCAAGAACACCTCAGCCACTGCTTAAATCCATCACTAGATTATGGTCACTGCATATAAGTAGCAAAGGCACTTTGCTACTTAACTGAGAAATTGTGTAGAAGCCATTCTAACCATGGAACTGGGAATCAGGATTTTTGGGGAGATCTATGTCAGTCTCTCCGGCTTTGTTTTGTTTTGTTACTCTTTTAAATGACTCCTTAAAAATCCTGCACTGGGATGACTGGCCCAGACAATCGCTATTGCCTGGGGTACAGGGGAGAATGTAGATTATTTTTTGAGGCTCTCATTGGTCTCAAGCCCTGACCTCCTAGTCTGCCCTGGCTCCCTGGCCTCCACACACCCCAGCCTGCAGTTTAACATTCACCAGGGAATGAATGAAAGAGGCACAGATGGGCCCAGCCTCGCCTGGGTGTCGGGAAACAAAAGATTGGGCTCCAAGCAGCTTTGTGTTGGGGAAGCGCCCACCCGGCAGGGGACTTTTATCATGCAGATTTCCCTTCAACCTGCAGCTCCCCAACTGGGTGTGGGTGAGGGGTTAGGTTGATTTAGCAGATCCCTCCCACAGGTCTTGCTGCAACCAGGGGCAACAGGCGGCAGAGGACAGCAGCCCCATTTACAGCAGATTTCTGTGCCAGGAGTCTCCTTCTACCTGCTGTCTCTGCTGCCTCCCAATCAGGCAAGGATCTGACTCCCAAGCTGCTCAACTGGTAGCAGAGGGAAGTACAAAGAGCCGCCTGATATGAAGTACCATTGAAGCACAGCCTCCCACCCCAGGTGGCCCAGGCAGGGTTCCCCAGCACGGTACCCACACCTACCTCATCGTTACTGATGGGCACAGAGGGGTGCAAAAGGTTTCCAATCTCTCGAAGATTCTCAAACCGCTCTGCTTCCAGTTTTAACCGCTCCGTGTCACACTTCAGGATGGCTTCATCGATGAGGAGTCGGACTTTTTTAATTTGTGAGACTTTCAGGTTCTGTAAAGGCACAGGCTGGTCTCACATCCAGGACATGCAAGTCAAGGGAAGTGCAGGGATAAATTACTGGTACCCTAATCCTGCAGTCCTCCAGTGACAACTACTTTCACAGTGGAAACCTTTTCATTTTTTAATATTTGGTACTGGGAATGGAACTCATGACCTTGCACTTGCCCCAGCTGGGTGCTGTGCCACTGAGCTACATCCCTAGCCTATAACAACTAATTCTAGTAACAGTATATATTTCTGTAAGAGAATATTCCTTTAATCTGCACCCTGGATTTTCCTGACTGAACCAATCTAACTTTTTAATCATGTACACACGTTTTAAGTGTTTTCTGGGAAGATAACTTCACTAGGCGCAAATTACTTTGTCGAGCTTATTCTGTGTACCCCACTGCAGCTGTTCCAGTGTACTCTGCTTTTTTTTTTTTTTTGCGCAGGACTGGGGTTCAAACTCACAACCTTGCACTTGCCAGGCAGGCACTTGTGCCACAGAGCTATCTCCCTAGCCCCTGTACTCTGATTTCTTGGTGGAACTTTTGCAGGCTGGGCTAGATAGAATCAGGTCCCCAAAGCAGGCCTTTGAGAATAGCAACTTTGTCTAAAATTCTTAGCTTTAAGAAAGGTTTAGTGATGAAAACACTTGAAAATTACTACTCTAAGCACACTACACTGAATATTTACTGAATCCCAATAAATTCAAAAACTCTCTGAATAGAGTGGAAAATGGACTTACCTAAGCCAAACATGGTTCAGCTCCTTTTCCTCCCTTGATCTTCCCAGCCCATCTGTTTCTGTCTGCTATCTACTCAGTACTCAGTACAGAGTGCCACAAGAGTGCTGGGGACAGTGCTAGCTGCTGCAGTGCTGTGTGGAACAGCGCTGCACTGCGGCCCAGGTTTAAAGACAAAAGAGCAGTGACGCCAACTTAGACAAAGACCGTGGCTTACCACTAAAGCGTCTGCAGTGAGGGCATCAAAATCTAACACATTCTCGGGAACAGACTCGTCATCTCCCACAGGCTCTTTTTTCTGCAGGAAGGAAAAACCTGAACTTGATTAAATGAAAAAAAAAAAAAAAGCCCTGACACAGCTTTAATAAGCCTATGCCAAATCAGTATCACAAGACGTCCTACAGTCAGGCATAAGACCAAAGGAGAAAACTGAATGTCCTGAAGGGCTGCAGGCCATGTTCCAAGTCCTTATTCTGCTAGCTCCTAGCTTTGTGCCCCTGGACGAGTGCATTAATCTGCTGGACTAAGGGAGCTGGCATCAAGACCATGAGAAGAAGCATGGCTTTCCCCCTCATGGAAAAATGGTGGGACTCAGAATGATGTATTTGAGATATTCCTGGGCAGCAGCAGCAGGAATGTGAGCAGTGCTGGGGGGGTGAGGGGGTCCTGTGCTCCTTAGGAACAAACCCAGTGCTCGGGCTCTGACAGCAAATGAATATACTGATGACGAGTAGTGGAGCCAAGGGAACAGGTGAATGAAAACAGATCCAAAGCTCAGCAATCGGTGCAGTATGCCATGGCCAGGGCTCGGTCTTCCTCTGTTCTTCACTATCCTTTCTGATTCCACTGTCCAGGTTGGCCTTGATTTCTCAATCTTGCTTTAGCCTCCACAGTGCTGCAGTACCCCAGGGTCACAGGTGGGCAACCCCATGCGCAGGTGTAACTGTTAGAAAGACAGTGGGAGTGTATGGTAGCCACAGGTGCTACCTGCCAGTCTCCAAGGCAGTGGATTCCAGATCTGAGTCTAAGGTCTGGCTGTGCAACTGACTCAGTCTCTGATTTTTGGGACACTGCAAGATAGCTCAGTGGGCCAGGCGTGGTGGCGCACACCTGTAATCCCAGCACTCGGGAGGCTGAGGCAGGAGGATCGATGCGAGTTCGAGACCAGCCTGGGCTACAAAAGTGAGCTCAAGGCCAGCCTCAACTGCATAGCGAGACCCTGTCTCAAAAAGACAAAAAGATAGCTCAGTGGTCTAAAGCACCTGCTTAGGCAAATTAGGCAAGCTGCAGGGACTGCAGTTAGATCTGCCCTCAAGGTGGGCTGAGCTGGCCACTAAAAAAAAAAAAAACAAAAAAACAGCCAGG
>PVJA010011151.1:0-55433 GCA_004027025.1 Myocastor coypus | reverse complement strand
GTTTTTTTTTTTTTTTTTTTTTTAATGTATTTGGTTGTTACAGGATCTCACTATGCAGCTCAGACTCATAATGATCCTCCTGTTTTTAGCCTCCCCAGTGCTGGCATTACAGGCATGAGCCACTACCTGTGGACTCTGTAGCTGGTTCAGCCTGCCCTCAGGGCGGGGTCAGTATGGCATGCGGAGCAGTGCAGGGGATTGAACTGTGGTCCTTGAACTTGCCTAAGTTTGCCTAAGCAGGCACTTTAGTCCACTGAGCTATCTTGCCAGCCCAAGTGTGAGTTTTAAAATTATCACCAAATGCATATTTAAAATTGCCATTTTGAGTCCAGCATGGTTGTACATGCCTATAATCCCAGCACTCTGGAGGCTAAGGCAGGAGGATTGCTGTGAGTTTGAGGGCAGCCTCAACTACCTATAGTAAGACTCTGTCTCAAAAACCAAACCAAACAAAGGAAAAAAAAGAAATCCCCACTTTTGGAGTTTTATGTTTAGCTTGTCTGTTTGCTTATTTTTACAGTTAGAAAGCTGCCTGCAGATATTTGAGAAATGGCGACTAACGAAAGTGCCGGCATCTTCAGCTCTGCCTCGTTGGCAATGGAGTACATTGATTCGCTTTTGCCCGAGAACCCTCTGCAGCAACCGTTTAAGAATGCTTGGAACTCTATGCTAAATAACTACACAAAGTTCCAGATTGCAACATGGGGCTCTGTCATAGTTCATGAAGTCATTTATTTCTCCCTCTGTTTACCTGGATTTTTATTTCAATTTATACCTTACATGAAGAAGTACAAGATCCAAAAGGTGAGTGTGATGGACTTGAGATCATGAATCATACTTAGTGTGATTGACTACTTTACAAGCAAACACAGCTTTGATGGTATTGGGCATGAATATCTTGTTAACTGTCTTTTTAGTGGACACATTGATTAAACATTGTAATTTTTGTAGCTATATGGATAGAAGATTCTAGACAGGAAATTGCAGTTCCATTGTGAACCCCAAGCTGAAAGTTCAGTTAATTTTGTCCTCAAGCACAGGTTTTGAAGAATGAGGTTTGACAATGTTCAATAATACAAATACAAAGGCAACTGAATTACTCTTATCTAACCCCTCGCTTTATTGCTGAGAAAACTTGTGAGTGTCACAGAACTATTTGGCTATTGGCAGTGCATTTTCAGAGCCTTGGTCTCTAGTACCGTTGATTTTTACTGCAGGGCTTTTCCTATTTTTTCCAGGAAGATACCTCTTGATGAATTTTTAAACCAGAACTATATCAAGAGACTTAGATTTTAGTCCAATTCTGTTTATCATTTTTTTTTAAAGTACTTTTTCTTAATGCCTTTTAAATTGAATAATTTATTGGTTTCAATAATGGTTTGCATAGCAGTGTATTCTTATGGGTTTTATGAATATCTCTTATACTGACCTCACTTTCTTATGATAAATTTGAATTCATCATCAGGGCACATTTCTGAAGTTCTTTTGGTTTCCAGAGTTTATAATCAGGTCATTATATATGAATAAAATACACTTTTCTCCTATAACAGATAGTCCCAGAAAATCAATTTCCTTGTTCAGTGAGAGTTGTACACACCATTTGTACACATGCCAAAGTTGGGGGCCACCCAGCTGTAATCTTAGTTTGGCACTGGAGAGTTACCACCCATTGTGCTTCTTCACTTGAAATCATTGTAACTAGGCTTGTGTATTGATGTTGTCTCACCTGCTTAGATAATGTAGTACTACTGGTTGGCAAGAACCTTACCTATTACACCATAAAATTAGTGTAGCACAGAATTAAGGTCGATTGTTAACATTAGAGGAAACAACTAAGAATTTCAGTTTGCCCTTCTAGTTGTTAAGCTATACTCCTGAGAGCATGGATTAATGTTAAATATTATGATTTTTTCAATAGGATAAACCAGAATCATTCGAAGGCCAATGGAAATGTTTTAAAGTACTTCTCTTTAATCATTTTTGTATCCAGCTGCCTATGATTTGTGGAACCTATTATTTTACAGAATATTTCAACATTCCTTATGATTGGGAAACAATGCCAAGATGGTATGTAAGCAGTAACTTCATGTTTACCTTCACTTATGGTTTATTATCCAATTCAGTTATGCTTGATGTTTACCTTTTTCTTCATTTGCTTAATGATTGCTTTAAACTTGAAAAGTAAATAAATAGAAAAGTGAACCATAGCACAAACTTCAAAATGTTCCTGGTTCTTTTCTGTATTTTAATGCACTCATTGGGAGTTTCTGGCCTCAGAAGATTTATGATTATTTAGAAATTTACAGACTAAAACAGAACATAGATTTTAAGTTCAAATTGAATGAGAAAACAGATATTATGGCTTATAAAATTGTGTCCATAGGCCATACAGAAATAGATAGATAGATAGATAGATAGATAGATCCATCCATCCATCCTGGTGTTCCTGAATTTATTGGACTATAGATTGAATTTTGGGATGAATTGTTCACTTTTTGTGTCTTTTTGAGACAGGGTCTTGCTATGTAGTTAAGGCTGCCCTTGAGCTCACTTTTTGTAGCTCAGGCTGGTCTTGAACTTGCACTGATCCTCCTGCCTCAGCCCTCCAAGTGCTGGAATTACAAGCATGCGCCACCATGCCCAGGTTGTTCACTTTATTTATTTATTTTTTTTGAGAGAGGGTCTTATGTAGTTTATGCTGGCTTTTCACTTACTGTGTAATCCAGTCTGACCCTAAACTCATAGCAGTCCTCCTGCCTCTGCCTCCTGAGTGCTGGAATTACACATGTGCACCACCATGCCTGGAAGATTGAAAAGATTTTTTAAAAGAAAAGAATTTGTGTCTTTGTAGAGCAGACTTATGGAACATTTACAGTATGTTAAGTATTGTAAGTAATCTAAGATGATCTAAATATATGGGAGGATATGTGTGGATTTAAACAAATCTGCACCCTTTTGTAGAAGGGGCTTGAGCATGTGTGGAATTTGGCATCCATGGGGGAATCCTCCTGGGCCTGCTGTGCTAGGCCCACCTCTGGGGTGTGCTGAGACAGCAATCGAGACTAGGTGTAGTGGTGCATGCTTGTAATCCCAGCTCTTGGGAGGTGATAAACAGGTGGGTCACTATGACTCCGATTTAGTGGTGAGGCCCTGAACACCCTGTAGGTCCTTCCCTAAAATAAAAATGCAAACAAACAAACAAACAAAAAATAGAATCATGAGGAAATCCTGGACCCGAGCCCTGTAAATGCTGAGGGGTAATTGCGCACTTTTTCTATATAACGACTATTTATCATATAAAGGAATCTCTTTTAAGTATCTTTGCATTTGTATATGTTTAGTTTTTCATTTTACTTAAATCCCCTGTTCTTGACTGGGATTGCCTGCGCAGTTGCTTAAACCACTGAACTGGGGGGCTGGGGAGATAGCTCTGAGGCACAAGTGCCTGCTGGGCAAGTGCAAGGTTGTGAGTTTGAACCCTGGTCCCACAAAAAAAAAAAAAAAAAAAAAAAAAAACCACTGAACTAACTAGAAACTCCCCCTGTCCCCACCCAAGGAGTGCTGCCCTATATCTTAGGACCTTGCACTTGCCAGGCAGGCACTTAAGCCACTGAGCTATAACCCTTTTTTTTTAAGAAAGGAATGGGGGATAGAGTTTAATAGAAGAACTCTTACCTAGATTGAAGACGTGCGCTCAGTCTTTCGTACCACACACAAAAAAGTAAAAGGTGCTAGTTTAACTATTCTTAATCTTAGTTCAAATTCTTCATCAATAGTAATTTCTTGGAAATTTTAAGTTTTGTTTCACAGTTGTGCTTTGAAAATGATCTCTGACAGAATGAGGTGCAGAGTGGTGGTTGAGCTGCTTAGCCTTCTTTCTGGTTGCTTCTCCTTGCCACGTCTGGTTGTTTTCAGCATGTGCTGACTAATATATGCAGCTGGGTCCATCCAGCAGATAACTGGGCTTTCTGTAGAGTTTGAAGCCTTGGTCCTCAGTGGGAATCACTTCACATTTGTCGTGTTTTCCTCTCCAAGGTACAATCTTCTAGCAAGATGCTTGGGATGTGCAATCATCGAAGACACGTGGCACTATTTCCTGCACAGACTCTTGCACCACAAAAAAATATATAAATATATACATAAAGTTCATCATGAGTTTCAGGTATGTTAGAATTATGTGTGCTACTTTTTCTGTTAAAGGCAAAGTATCTACTTTTATTGCCTGAACATTTTCAAATCATTGGGAAACCTCAGTCTCTTCCATTAAGGCCTTCAGTTGTTTGGATGAAACCCACCTTCCCCCTGAAGGATAACATCCCTTCACCCAAGAATGATGGAAGTCTGAGCCACATCTGAGGCATACCTCCCAGCAGCAGCTGGACTGTTTGGCTTCTTGGCTGAGCACTATGGTAGCCCGGCTAAGTTGATACATAAATTAACCATTGTAGTACATTACTTCTTACTGTCTGGCCTAGGCTCCCTTTGGAATGGAAGCTGAATACGCACATCCTTTGGAAACCATAATCCTCGGGACTGGATTCTTCCTTGGAATCTTGCTTTTGTGTGATCATGTCATTCTTCTTTGGGTTTGGGTGACCTTGCGTTTGATGGAAACTATTGATGTCCACAGGTGAGTTACATTGTGTCCACGTAGGAGACATGGCATTGAATGGCATTTATTTTCATGGTCATAAGATTATCAGTATTTCTGAATAAACTAATATTTCATGTGTTGCTTAAAAAAATAGGAGAACATGATCATTTGATATTTTCAAATAACAGAATTAGTTTGGCATTCCAGTCTGATGTTACTGGTTTTCCAGCAAAAGTGTACTGTTTAGGCAAATTAAATATCTAGACCAGTTTCTTTATCCTGTAGGAAACTTAAATCTAGCTTTTATTTTGACAGTGCTAGAAATCAAACCCAAGGTCTTATACATGCCAGGTAGGGGCACTGCACTGAGCTAGATCCCTGATTAATCAAACCCTTGGTTTGAAAATATATTGCAATCTTCGGCTTTTGTTGAAGAAGACCCTTTCCAGTCTCCTCTGCCCAACACTGATGAAAGTATTTGCGTGATCAAAGTCTTGCTTATGACTCAGATGCATTGCAAAGACTTCCGTTCTATTCATTGGTGGCTGTTCTGTGTTACATTATTTCTGTTGAGCACCTTTCTGCATGCTTAATAGCCTAACTTCACTTTGTTTCACAATTACATGTTCACTACAGTCTGACTTGGAACTTACAGTGATAGCTAGAAGTTTCTCCTTATTACAAATAAAGGAGTATAATTTAAATGGACTCCTTGGGGTAATTTATATTCTGTTATACAAAAGGACAATGATACCTTAATTGGTTATGATACATTTAGAGCTATGTGTCATTACCTCAAAAAGTAAAAGAAGGTGCTACACAGTGATTCTTCAGCTTACCTTTTCTTATTTATTTATTTATTTATTTATTTTTCTTGTTTCAGAGCCTTTATTTGTTTATTCACTCATTTTTATGGATTGCTCAGCCTGCCCCAAGGGCAGGGCTGGTGCAGCATGTGGTGCCAGGGATCGAACCACGGTCCCTGAAGCCGCCCAAGCTTTCCCAAGCAGGCACTTTAAACCACTGAGCCATCCCGCTGGGCCCCTTCAGCTTACCTTTTCATACTTGGATATTATTTATGTAACTTTCCCCCAGAGCATAGATAGTATTATAAACATTATGCCAGGAGCCAGCGTAGAAAGGGATGAGATTTAAAGGGTTGAGAGGAATGTAAGGACTGAGAAATTATGTCATGCATCAGAGGATGAAAGAGGTTACAGTAATGAATCTTCAGACATTCATTTTTAAGAATTTCATTTAGTTTTAGAGGAGCTTTTCTATCATCATCTATAACAGATATAAATAATGTTTCATATTTCTTTGGGTTTTTAAATTTTCTTAGCATGGTTTTTAAAATATGCATCTTTTTATGAAAGTTTTTTTTTTTTTTTTTTTTTTTTTTTGTGGGACCAGCGTTTGAACTCCCAACCTTGTAGTCGCCAGACAGGCGCTTGTGCCATGGAGCTGTCTTCCCAGTCCCCCTATTGAAGTTTTTTGTAAACATGTCTAAATGAACTAATTAGACAAAGCAGAATAGGCTTCTCAAGAAAGCATCAGCTACTTGCTGTGTTTCTGTTTTGTTAACAACCTTTTCATCACTTTGATTTCAGTGGTTATTACATTCCTCTCAACCCTTTGAACCTCGTCCCTTTCTACGCTGGCTCCCGGCATCACGATTTCCACCATATGAACTTCATTGGAAACTATGCCTCGACATTTACGTGGTGGGATTGGCTTTTTGGAACAGATTCTCAATACAATGCCTACTATGAAAAGATGAAGAAGGTGCAGAAAATGGACTAAACTCTCAGACCTTCCCGAAGACCTCTGGTTTCCTGAATTGAAAGTAGTACCTAACATTGCTTCTGGGGAGCTGAAATAAGCATGTGTCCTGGCTGCTAAGTGACAAAGAGAACATTAACAAAGTTATCTTCTAGTGGAAACTCTTCTACCTTATGTACAAGTTCTGCATATGTATAAATGAAAAAATTTATATTTAAGTACAGTTTTTGTGAGGTTAGCCATGTTGCTAACTTTAAGAAGAGGTTTTCAATAATGAAAGAACTATTACCTGTCTTTTCCCCCAGTGCTACCAGAGACCCGAAGTTGGCAGTGTTGGCAGGCCTGTTGGAGACCCACTGATCATGCTTAATAATGGTATTGGCCTTACCTTTGAACAGTTTTTTAGAATTCACCTAAAATCAAAACATGAATGAAACCACAGCTGCTGATACAGCAAGTGACTGGAGCCAGCCATGGGCAGCAGCCACACCAAGAACTCTGGCCCTTGGGTGGAGCCACCCAGGTGAGAGTGCTGATGCTTTGAGGAGCCTCGCAGTACACTGTTAAGTCTGTCAATGAGAACACTTCTGATTTGACATAGGTGGAATATTTTAGTCAAAAGCGTTTTTAATTTTTTAAAAAAATTCAGCTTTCTGCTATTTACTCTTCCCTTTTTATAGTTTTCTTTCTACTTAAATCTGTATCTTGAAACTTTGTGAGCTGACTCACTGTATTTGCACTTTGAGCTGTTGAAATAAAAGTGATTTTTGTCTGACTTTGCCAGCTTCTTGTTTTGAGTATTTGCTGTCACCTTTTATTCTTAATGAGGAATCAGAGCCAGGTGTGGTGCCACCTCCCTGTAATCCTAGCCCAGCACTTGCTAACCGGCTACCTGGCAGCTTCCATGTGGTTTGTCTGTTGTGGGAAATTCCACTGGGTCAGTAACGTGGCCTATCTAGAAGCTCTTTGCTCTCTCCCCACAGATTGAGCAATCAGTTAAGCTACTTAAGGTTGGTAGAACCCAGCATTTGGGATACTCCAGTATCCATTCAAATACTGTAATTCTTATGGTGGTATTATTTTGAAAACTAACTGTGGAGGTACACACCTATAATCCTGGCTACTCAGGAGGAAGGCTAAAGCAGGCAGACTGCAAGCTGGAACTCAGTGTGAATAACGTGGTGAGGTCCCACCTCAATAGACATTTCTGAAAAGGCCGGGGATGTAGCTCGGTTTAGAGACCCTGGGCTTGATTTCTAGCAACCCCAGAAAAAGTAATTTTCTGAGAACTTTTTTCTTGTTTTGAAAACATCCAGTGAAAGTCCAAGGAAGGATTTGGTACAACTGGATATTTTGGTACCCTATATTTTATAACTTACACATGGTTTGTACATGACCCCCACTGCTGTATGTGTGATGTCAAGATGTCAATAACATGCGTACAGAATGTCAGGTGACCTAAAATAGTTGCAGTGATTTTGAAGAACAAAGTTGAAGGGCTCACATTTTTCAGTTTTCAAACTTAACAAAATTGATTTATCAAGACAATGTGTTATTGACAAAAGGATAGATATACACATAAATGGAATATGAGATTCAAGCATAAGTTGATCAACTATAATGATTTTGATAAGGATCAGCAAATTGTGTCAGGACATGCAGACACCGACACACATAAGGACAGTATTAAGACTCCTATCCACATACAAAAATTAACCCAAAATAAATTATAGCACTAAACATGAAAGCAAGAATGATAAAACTTTTAGAAGAAAAGTTAGGAATGGGTTTGACGATTCTCAGTAGTTAATAACCCTCGAAATCCCAAGCAACAAAATGAAATAATTGACCAACTAGACTCCATGAAGACTAAAAAGTTTTGTGTTGCAAATGATGGTATTGAGAAAATGACGTGTAGACATTTCTTGGCATCCATTCAATCCCTGGCTTCATTTTCACATGGTGTGTGTGTATGTGTGTTCTTTCCCTTACCTTTCCTCCTTTTTAAATTTATTTTATTTTTTGTTGTTTCAGAACTTTTGTTTGCTTATTTATTTATTTTTATGGCCGGCTCAGCCTGCCCTGAGGGCAGGGCTGGCTCAGCATGTGGTGCTGGGGATGGAACCATGGTCCCTGCGGCCGCCTAAGCTTTCCTAAGCAGGCGCTTTAGACCACTGAGCCATCCTGCCAGGCCCCTCCTTTTTAAAAACATTTCAATTCAGTGTATTTTGATGCCGCAAAGCAAGTCCTAACTCCAGAGTCCCTGGGCTGTTGTACCTGCACCTCTCCTGGTCTGCACACTTCCCTCTGGTCTGCACACACTCATAGCCTGTAATTCTGCAAACAGTTGCTGCTTAATGAATGTACATTTCGAGGAAGTTAGTGTCCAACGGTTGAAGCTCAACTTAAATGTCCGAATTTCAGGTTTCCTCTCTGGAGCATACCACTAAGCATTTACTTAGTTCCAAGTCTGGCAGCCTTGCACACACACGGTGGGGTACGAGAGAGGCAGTTCCTGCCCTCGCATCATTTAAGGTGCCCATAAGGGAGATGAAGGGCAATTTAAAAAGTAACACTCTCTCATAAATCTCCGAAGAGGAGTGAGCAGGAGGTGCATTGCAGCAGGAGTTGCCAGGGTTGAGGCCCCGAGGAAGCTGCCAGGAGGGGCCAGGGGAGAGCTGCGCCTGGCAGGGGAGAGGCTGGAGAGTGGGCCGCGGAGCCCAGGCAGCGCGATCGGAGGGGTGGGGCTGCGGGGATCAGAGCCTGGAGCAGAGTGCTGCACCAGCGGGGGCTCCGTCCTGCTCACTGCATCTCAAGCCCCTGGGCAGGGAGCCGACCCTGTGCCAAGGCTGCGCCCAGGACGCCAACCAGAGTTCCAGCATGGCTGCTCTGGTGGCCGCCGCCTCCTTGGGGTCTGTGACTGGCCCTCAGCAGCTCCCCGAGTCCTTCCTATAACTTCCTCGGCCCAGGGACCTCTGACCCTTTCCTCCTTGGTGCTGTTGCCCCGGCCCTGCTGGTCATCCAGATACGCATTGTACATGGCACCTACGTGGAGGAGGATGAATGGGCCCATCCGACTGTGGAGGTGCTGGACGCTGCCAGAACCAGAGGCTAGATCAAAGGCTACTTCCTAGGAAGGGGTAAAACCGCATTAAAGAAAGCTGGGCAGAGCAGTGCACCCCTGTAATCCCAGCACCAGGTAGGATGACGCAGGAGTGTAACAAATTTGAGGTCAGGCTTGGACTATATAGAGAGCCCTGTCTCAAAAAAATTAAAACCAAGGAGCTGGAGAGATAGCTCAGTAGAATAAGAGCTTGCCTGGCAAGTGCAGGGTTCTGACTTCAATTCTTGGTACCAGAAAACAAACAAAAAAAAACCCCACCAACAAACAGAAGAAAACAAAAACGATATTAAAGACGTGACAGTGGGTGGTTAGGCTTTCTACAAGTGTTGAGTGACATACATGCACAATCAAGGAGTCAAGCACTTAATTTGCTGAAGCAAGGAACTAAATATCAAGCAAAAATGGAGCTTAAAACAACCTTTCATGAAATTTGTAAAATCATATTTTATAACTGTATATCATATAGTATTTAAAAAACATTTTAGTATTGTATATTGTGGTACAGTTTTATATTTTATGTATAACGTATTTTATAGTATATATATATACTTTTTTCTTCCTTTTTTCTTTTGGGGGGTACTGGAAATTGAACTGAGGATCTTGAGATTGCCAGGCGGGTACTTGTGATGCTGGGCTATATAACCCAGGCCCCTAAATTCATACAGACCTATAACTATATATATATATATATATATATATATATGGCCTAAGGTGACATTTTAGCACATTCATATACCGTGTACTTGGGTTAATTGTCATATTTACCCTCTCAGACACATGCATCTTTGTGTTGGAAACATTCAAAATCTTTCCCACCAGCTCTGTGGAAGTGCTCCATTCACTGTGTCAGCCATTCCTGTCTGCTGTGCTCTGGGGGTTGCAATTCATTCATAACTCCCTTGCGCATACATATACACATATACATATACATATACATATACATGTTTATTTTTTTTTCTTTTTAAGGTTTCTAATAGTAGGAGAAAATGTAAGTTAAAGACACAGTATGAGTCATAAAACAAAAAGTATAATTAAATGATACTCAGAAAATTATTAATTAATTAAAATGAAATGAAATATTTCAAAATTCAAGTCAATTGTGAGTCCAACTTAGAGGCCAGAATATTGTGTATTATATGTACAAATCTGTAATCATTTCAGAGCACTCACATAGTATTTGAATAGGCTAATACATAGATATCATCTAAGAAAGCATTTCTATGGTAGTAAAGAATTACTAAGAATAATATATAAATATTGAAATGGCAAATATATGACCAGAACTTCTAACAGTTTGGGGATAGGATATTACGCAAAGTTCTAGTATGTTGTGTACATGGACAGTGTCCATGACTCTTACTGGTGGCCGGGTGTCACTTGTGGGACAGAAGTACTGCTACTTCCTTGATATCCCCCTGTAGGACCAGACAGAATCATGTCCCATAGGGTGCACAAGTCCAGTTGTGGAATATGCTTATGGAAATATTCTGTTGCTGTATACAAAAGAATAGTTGAAAGACTGCTACTGTATACCTCTTTTTCTCCTGTGTTTACTTATCTGCCCTATTTGGCGGGTTCTTTCCATTCTCCTTCATGGAGTTGTGGTCACCTGTGCAGGTTGGCTTTGTTATCATGAAATTCTTTAGTTGTTCTTTGTCCTGGAAGCATTTCATTTCTCCACTGAACTTGAAAGAGAGTTTTGGAGGGTTTGGCAGTCTGGGCTAGAATTTGTTTTCTAGCAAGACTTGAAGTACTTTGCTCCATGCTCTCCTTGACTTGATGGTTTGTAAAGAGTTTTCCATTATTCTAATGGGTTTTCCTTTAAATGTGATCTGTTTCTTTTCTCTAGTGGCTTTTAGTATATTGTTCCTGAGCTGAATTTCTGGGATCTTGATTATTGTATGTCTTGATGTGGTTTTAATTGGGTTGATGTTATTTGGTGTTTTATATGCTTGGGTTACCTGAATGTCAAATTGTTTCCCCATATTTGGGGAGTTTACTGCTATTACTTCTTCCGATATTCTTTTTATGCCATTTGTATTGACTCCTTCTTTCTCACTGATGCCTACTAGTCTTATGTTGTTCGTCTTTGCATCATCTTGTAGATGTCTAATTATTTTTTCTTGCATCCTAGTTGTTTTTAAGAGATCTTTTCTTACCTTTTCACTAGCTGCAATGGTATCTTTAAGGTCTGAAAGTCTATTTTCACTTTCATTCAAACAGGTTTTCCAGCTTGTAATTGAGGTTTTAAGTTCTTGTATAGCACTTTGAATCTGCTTCATACATTCTATTACTTTCCTATATTGCTCTTCAAGGATTACATCATTTTTTCATGTTCCTCTATTTTTTTAATCAATGTTTTCTTTAGCAGTACTTAGTACTTCTTCTTCTTTTTTTTTTTAAATAATTTATTTATTTATTTTTTTTCTTGCTTCAGAACCTTTATTTGTTTATTCAATCATTTTTATGGCTGGCTCAGCCCACCCTGAGGGCAGGGCTGGCGCAGCATGTGGTGCCGGGGATCGAACCGCAGTCTCTGAAGCCACCCAAGCTTTCCCAAGCAGGCGCTTTAGACCACTGAGCCAACCCGCCGGGCTCAGTACTTCTTTTATTAAAGGTATTATATCTTTTTTTTAAAGGTATTATATCTTTTTTTACTTCAGAAATTATTTCTGATTTGATTTCCTCCATACCTTTCTGCAGTTGTTTCTTTACTTCAGATGCTATTATTTCAGAGATTTCAGGTGTGTAATTTCCAATTTATTCTATGCTATTGTCTCCTGCATTTGTTCTGGGTAGACTCAGGGCCTGAGACTGCATTTCGCTCCTTTTCTTTGTCGTTTTGTGTAACCCTGCCTTCTGACTTTTGGTGTAGAACTTTGGTAGAGTTCCTACCTTAGCACCAGATCTGGATCTACCAAGTTCAGACTCATCCAGGTGGGTGTGGCTTGGGTCTGGTTGCTGTGCTCCACTTCTTCCTGGAGCTGCACTTAGAGGTGAAACTGCTATGCCATTCTGGCAAGATATTCCACTCTGGGATCAGCTGGATGGGTTTCTACCTCTCTGCAGAGAGTTCTAGGGCAGTTTTCTACACTGGGCCTGTCTGATGGCTGAAGTTCCATTCACATGCTGGGCCTTGTTGCTGGGTTGAGTGAGTTTCCAGCAGGCCCAGGGTGGTCTCACTCATGTGCCTTGCCTGGTTGCTGGGTTGAATGAGTTTCTGCTGGGCCCAGGACAGTCTCACTCACATGCTGGGCCTGGTTGCTGGGTCAAGTAGCTTGTATTTTTTAAGAGTACAAAAATTAGGAATAAAACAGAATAAATTACAAATGATACAGAATTTCATCTAAGAAAATTAATTTCACAGTATTTGTTGCAATACACTGTTGACTTCGAAACAGTTATTTATATTACCAGATATATACATATAAAATTGGAAGAAAAAAAGAAGAAATAAAGAAATGTATAAGAAACCAAGAAGAGAAAAAGTACAAACAATTGAAAAAAGGAACTGAAACAAATTAAAGCATTAACTACTTTTTTCCATGGACCAGCGGAAATACATAGCACAGTTAGTTGTCCAAAACATCCTGTTTACATGCATAGATAAATCTCTTTACCCCATTCTCTCTCCTGTCTAGAAATTTTAGAGTTCCAGGTCTTAACATTAATCCATGTTGAATTGATTTTCACAGATGGTGTGAAATGAGGGCCCAGTTTCAATCTTTTTCATGCTGACACCCAATTTTCCCAGCTTTGCTGACTGAAGAGTCTTCCTTCCCACATTAGGTCTTCCTGACATCTTTGTTGAGGAGCAGGTGGTCATAGACACCTAGGTTCGTAGCTGGGGTCTCTAATCTGGTGCATTGTTCAGGTGCTTATTTGTGTGGCTTGTCTCTAGTTTTGTTGTTCATAAGATTATTTTGGCTACTTGCCATTTTTTATTCTGCCTTATAAATTGTTGGTTTCTTTATTTCTATAAAAGTGCTATTGGGATTTTGATATTACAGTGAATCGTTAAGTCACTCTGGGTAGCATGGACACTTAGGTCTCTTTGGGTAGCATGGACACTTTAAGAATTTGAAACCTTCTGATTCATGGACATGGATTGTCTTTCCATTTATTTCTTTTTTCAATTTCCTTCATCAATGATTTGTCATTGCCACTATATAAATCTTTTGCTTTTCCTCCTGTATTCATGACAGAAAATTTTGCTATGAACATATTCTAAGTAGCTCTTTCCTACTTTCAGTACTTTACGCCATTTGCTGCCCTCTTGCCTGTAAGCTTTCTGCTGATAAATAACTTGACAGGATCTTATGTAGGGTCTCTTTTATGTAATAAGTCACTTCTTCTGTTACTTCAAAAATTTCTTTATCATTGAGTTTTTGATAATTTTATTATGATATGTCTCAGTGTAAACTTCATAGCATTTATTCTCGTTTGGATTCTTTTGTGCCCATGATTCTGGAAGTGCATTTCCCTCCAAGATTTGGGAAGCTTTCAACCATTCTTTGTTTTTTTATTTATTTGTCTTTTATTTTGTTTACTTTTTATTCATTTTAATGAGAAAAGAGAGATAAAATATCAGTGAAACAGTTTCAAATCAGATTAGTAGGACAGTTACAATAATTAATACACTTCATATTGTTGTCTTCATCATAGTTATTCAGAGGACAAGATGCAGACATGATGTCATGTGTAAACAATATTAGTACAAACTTTTATTCTCAACAAACTAAGAGAAAGTAGCTGTATATCTATCCTAACTCTCTTGTGTATGCATATATATATATATATATATATATATATATATATTTTTTTTTTTTTTCACAACAGAACGGTCCTTTGTTTACACTTTGGTGAAGTTAGTCACGCATGAACTAGTGACTAGTAGCTAACCTTCACCAGACAGGATACTCATCACAGGAGTGAGGCAGCTTGTTTTCTTTAGGCACTGGGCCAAGCCCCACCTACACATATTTGGTGGATTTCCTAGCTTCATGCTCCCAACATAGCCCCCTTTTTTATTTTGTTTTGTGGATGGATGTTCCACTGCAGTTAGAGAAGCTCATTATTTGTTTTAAAAAACACCTTTCCCATCCTATATCTTTTCTCCTCCTGGATACCTGTGCTTTTTATACAGCTGTGCATGGTAAATTCTTATCCACAGACTTTCATCACCTTTTTATATTTTCTTCTCTTTGACTGGATAATTTCATGTGACTTGTCTTTGAATTTAGTACTTCTTTCTTCTAATGCTTTTGTTATAAATTCCTCTGGTAATTTCCTTAGTCAAGTTATTGTATTTTTCAGAATCTATTTAGTTTTTTTCTGTGTATCTGGTACCAGGAATTGAACTCAGAACCTTGTGCTTGCCAAGGATGCCCTTATTCCACTGAGCTGTCTCCCTAGCTTTGTTTAGCTTTTCTTGTTTCTTTTTGTAATGTTTTCATTCACTGTATCATGCTTTCCTGATTGTGTTGTCTACCTTTGTTCTCTTACAGCTTACTGAGCTTTTTTCAGATGATTACTTTAAATTTTTTGTCAGACAGCTCGGCTCTTCATTTCTCTAGGGTAAGTTTGTAGAGATTTACTCTTCTGATCAGTGTTCTCATTTTACACATAATTTTTGTATCTTCGCACTGATGTCTCTACATTTGAAAAAAACGGTCTTCTCTGTGGCCTATAAGGACAAGTTCTGAATGGGATAAACCTGCACTGTTCAGCTAAGGTGAAGATTCGGAGCCTTTGCTCCCGGACACCTCTTGCGTTTAAACTATTCTTGCTTTTATTCCCTCCGCCAGTTCAGTAATCTCTTGCTCCCTCTAGTGCCTGATTATATAAATTTTGGTACTTAGAAAGCAGCAGCAACTCCCCCACCTCCTCCACTTCCTCCTCTTTCTCCTCTTCTCTTTCTCCTCCTTCTCTTTCCTCTTCCTCCCTTTGGTTTTGTTTTGTTTCATCTTATTCTGTTGATACAGGGTCTTGCCATGAACTCACTGCATACCTCAGTCTAGCCTTAAACTCACAGCCATCTCTTTGCCTCAGCCTCTCAAGTGCTGGGATTGTAGGTGGGAACCACTAGCTTCTTAGGAAGTCAACTGCAAGGCATGAGAGCCTTGATCTCCTCCCATTGTCAAGGAAAAGCCTCTCTCTGTGCCTTCTCACAGAACCTTGCCTCCACTGCAAGTGAGGTAAGACAGAAAGTGGCCTCCTTGGGTATATGCCTAGTTAATCCTGATTATCAATTTAGCTGGATTAAGAAACCTCTAAACTGGTGGTTTGAGGGTACTAAGCTCCCCAAAGGGTTAACCCATGCATAAGTTCCTAGCTGAATGGACTAGTAGAGGACAGACCTAGCTGCAGGAAGTCGGCATGAGAGCCAACCTTGGCAAGGACAGTGGGCCCTGGATCCTGCCCCTGGGGCTCTTCTTCTGCTCAGTCTCTGCTTCCTGCATGCTATATGTAAGCATCATCCTCCCACCACACCTTTCTCCCAGATGTTTCTGCCTCCGAACCAGGTGACCATGCACTAAAGCCTCTGACACCGTGAACCAAGATAAAATAAACCCTTCTTTTTAAAATTCTGGGGCTGGCAAGATAGCTCAGAGGACTGGTGCCAGGGTTCAATCCCCATGATAGCATACTATGCCAGCCCTGCCCCCCTGGGTACCCTGAGATGGTGACCAAGTCTGGGCATGGTGTCACATATGTGTAATCCTAGCCCTGGGAGGCTAAAAACAGGAGGATCACCGTGAGTCCAAGCTGCATCGTGAGACCTTGTACCAAATACAATAAGTAAGTAAATAAATAAATAATCATGTGTGCCAGAGTGATGGCAAAGCTGACTAATACAGAGATTTTGCATCAGCGAGGTGGATCATTAGTATGAACACACATGATCATGTGATTTGGAAGCTCTTAGAACTGATCTGTGGGAGGAGTTCAGAAAAGTTCAGAGATTTGAGCGAGTGAGATCTTGGAATGCTGGAAGCAGAAGAGGATGGGCAATTCTGGTCAGAACTCTGAAGGCTGGGATATTGATAGGAATGTGAACAGCTGAAGCCAGGTTCTTGGGGCATTTGGTGGAACTGGGGCTCTGTTGGGACATGCACTAGTGCTCATGTGTGATTCACGAGTTGGGGCTAAAGGAGGTGTGGCTGGTGAAGGGACAAAAGCCACGAAAAAGAAGTCAAGTATCATATTTGAACTGGGACAAGAAGGAAGATTCCTTGAGGTATCATAGAAATCAGCAAGACTCCAGCAAGTGCAGGCTCAAAGATGTGGAAAATGTAAACTCTTCATTTGAAGAGAGTCCTCTGCTCAAAAGGAGGATCTTAGGGAATTGGTTCCTCAGGATTTATTTCACTTCACATGGCCACACAGGCACTCAGAGGCTTCTGCAGTCATGGTCCACAGGGACCTGGCTACTGCTCACGTGGCAGCAGAAGTTGACATCATCAACATGATGCTGTTCCTACAGGCATACAAAATCCAAGAGCTATAGGACCATGGAGGCTTCCCCCAGACTCCACGGGAAGCTCCAGGAGGTCAGGTAAAAATGGGTGAGAGGCACAGAGTCTCTGCCAGAACTCTCTGAGTGGGTGATGAATGAAGCTGTAGGAATAAGTTGCAGGGGCAGTGGAGACCTCTATAAGTTGGAGTTTCCAGGAGTATGCAAATCTGTTGAAGAAATCTACAGGCAACAAGTAAAGCCAGCCCAAGACAGAGGCCATAAAGCTTGAAACCAGAATGGTCATAGGGGCTCAGCCATCCAAGCTCTTCGGAGCTCACATCTTGCCATTATAGTCATCAGATGCTGCACACAGAGATATGGGATTTAATTTTTGCCCTGTTGGGTATTTGTCTTACTTTGGTCCTATTCCTTCTGATTCCTCTATTCTTTCCTTTTGTAATGAGAGTATTTACCATTACATGTTGAAGGTATTTAACTTTGTTCTTGATTTTTTATAGGGTCTCACAGCAAAGAGTTTGACTAAATCTCAGGGGAGGGCCTGGCAGGATGGCTCAGTGGTCTAAAGCGCCTGCTTGGGAAAGCTTGGGTGGCTTCAGGGACTGCGGTTCGATCCCCGGCACCACATGCTGCGCCAGCCCTGCCCTCGGGGTGGGCTGAGCCGGCCATAAAAATGAGTGAATAAACAAATAAAGATTCTGAAACAAGAAAAATAAAATAAAATAAAAAATTCTTTAAAAAAATAAATCTCAGGGGAGACTTTGGACTTGGACCTTTCAGCATGTAGAAACTGTTGTGACTTTGGGGAGGAATTTGTGAAGTCTTGATTGTATGCAGGGTGATTACAGATTAAGTGGTATGACCTTTTGTATTAGTCAGTGTTCTGTTGCTGTGCACAAGACTTAATATGCACAGTTTAGAGGAGAAGAGAGATTTAATTGAGCTCACAGCTTCGGAGGATTCTGTCTTTGAGGAGATGCCTTGAAAGCAAGAAGGTCATGGCAGAAGGGTGTGGTGGAACAGAGCAGAATGGTGCCGAGGAGGACAAAGCCAGACACCAGATCTAGTACCAAAGTCACAACTCCTTGATCCCCTGTTGAGGAAGTGTGCTTTATTGATGGGCTGCACAGCTCCCAAGCCAATCAAAGCGACAGCCAAGCTTAATGGTCACAGCTTGTTAACATTTGTTATTTGGACATTGAATAGTGGTTTGAGGAGATAGGATTAGATATCAAGTGAACAAGTGGTGGACTCAGGTTGGTTAATCTTTTGGGTCTGGGGGTGACACCTGAGGACACTGTACTACTTAACTGCAGCCCCAGTCCCTCCTTCTGAAAAATTTTGAGATGGGGTCTCTCTAAGTTGCCTAGGTAGAAGAAGAACTTGCAGTTGTCTTGCCTCAGCCTCCCTCAGTGTTGAAAGGACAACCATGTGTCGCTGGGCCCAGCTCCAGTTACTCTTCATTGCCAGCTTGACTGGATCAGGAGTCCCCTGGAGAGTCAGAAGCTCACAGCTGGGTGGCCCCACCAAGTGGGATGCGAGACCCATGGAGAAAGTGGACAACAGGGACATAGTAATGGTCCCGGCTCCTCTTCTGAGGCTCTCCCTCTGGTCTCTGCTTCCTGGATGTCGTGACATGAGCAGTTTTGTTCCACTGTGTGCTTCTGCAATGATGTTTCTGGCTCAGATCTAGGCATCCAGGAACTGAACTCTCTGAAACCGTATGTGATGATGGCCTTTGCACTGAGCTGCATCCCCAGCTCTTTTAATTTTTCAAAGACAGTGTCTCACTAAGTTGCTGAATTGCCTAGGCTGCCCTCGAATTTGTGATCCTCCAGTTTCATGTGCTCAGAGTTCTGGAATTACATGTTTGTGTTACATAGACTAGGCAAAACTTCAGAAACTGTGAGCCAAGCCAAAGCTCACATATTCTTTAAGGGCATCAGACAGTTTCTCCCAACAATGAGAAAGCTCATGATACCAAGGGCATACTGGGAACTTCCACTGTCACCCTTCCAGGGAGGAGGTGCCAATTTGCAGGTGTTGAGCTGTGCCAGGTTTGAGTGGGGGGTGTGATATAGGAAAAGAAAAATTATTCTTACCTTTTCTGTGGTGGTTGGCTTTGGATTTGAGTTTCTCTATAGCACTTGCGACTTCCTAACTTGCTTGAATCCTTTTTCTAGGGGCCGTTTGTTACACTATCATAGATCTGTGTTTCTGTGCTAAGGCTAACTATTCTGCCATCACACTGATTAACACTTTATTTTATTTTCTATGTTTTTGAGATTCTTTATGTCTTTTATACCAGAACAAGGCAGAGGCTTTATGTCTGAATTATCTATTGCTACATACAAAGTTACCCCAAACTCACAGCTTCAACCATAGGTGCAGTACCCAACATTTTGTATGTATTAGGAAATTGGGAGCTGCACAGCTGATGCTTCTGCCTCAGGGTCTCTAAGGAGGTTGCCTTAACTTTAGAAATGTTGATATGAGAGACAGAATACTCTCTCCAGGCTCAGTTGAGCTGAGGATCTATTTCCACATCTGTTCACATGGTTAGCTGTCGCCAGGGCTCAGTTCTTCACTGTGGGACTGAGGATGATGGCTGCTCTTGGGTTGTCTTTCAGAGGCTTGGATCCTTGCTGCGTTCACAACGTGGTAATCTAGGCCACCTCCCAAGGACCAGTGATGGGTGGAGGTAGGGGGCAAGGAGAAGAGCAAGTACAAGAGAGCAATTAACAGCGGAGCTGTAGCCTTTGTGTAAAATGATTTTGGAAGGTACAACAACCCGTCACTTCTGGTGTATTAGGTTCATTGGAGTGATTGATGCACTCATATAGAAGCTAGTTAACCTCCACCCATTGAGTGAGAGAATAAAGAACTGGGGTCCAGCACTACATCATTTAATAGCGTGCTACTGCATAGCTCTAAGGCTGCGTGCATTGGTAGCTTGAAATCACAGTGGGGATGATTTATACTACGTGAATGAGCAGCCCTGCAAATCGAGCTTTTTGCAAGCAAAGAGGCAAGTGGTAAACGTCTACTGACATGTGACTGGGTGGATAGAGAGCTTTGTGTTCACAGAACTTTTGTGGAGTAGATGGATATTAAACAGGGTTTGGGAAAAAGAGCATAAGAGATTATAAATATAGGAAAAATAGCCTCTAGGTTTGATGATGATGGAAGTGAAGTAGCAAGTGGAGATGTGGGGGCTTAAGCACAGCTATGCCGTGCAGAAGTGACATGGAGAAGCTGTGTCTCTTCCTTTCTCCTCTGTATCTGTGCACATAATCTTAAATGGAAGTTGCACAGTGGATTTAACCATGGGTACAGAAATAGATGAAAGACCCATCATGCAAGACTTTTAAACCAATAGTCAAGATGGTTAGCCATGGAATTGCCCATGAAGCAAAAAAATAATAATGATACTGCATGCTTCAGTAAAGTTGTTACAGCTGCACGCAGAGACCTTGTAGAGCAGAAAGTCGAGGACCACGTTTCAGCTCATCTGAATGGGCGGACGTACGTGGTAAGGCCAAGTTCCTTGGGCCCTGGCATGTGTGGTGTGAGCAACAACATCTGAGCGCTGCTACCAATCAGGTTCACAGGGGGTTATTTCAAAGAGAGGGGGCTTGCGGGTTAGCACAGTTGTTTAAAGTGCCTGCTTGGGCAAACTCAGGCACAGCAGACAGTGGTTCCACCTCCAGCTTCATAAATCACACCAGACCCACCCTTAAGGCAACTTGAACTAGCAAAAAAAAAAAAAAAAAAAAAAAAATATATATATATATATATTCTAAAAAAAAAATACTTCCAGCATCCTGGAAGAACTGTAGTATTTAGATTAGACTTTAGAAAGCATATCAATCATTATTTCTCAAAACAGATTTGCTGATCTGTTTGTTTTTTGTTGTTAAAACCCAGAATCTTATTAATACTTGAAATTTACTCTGAAACCTAGTGAATTCTTGAGACTTGAAAAATCTGTAGTTTTAATGAAATATCCAAATGAGTCCATGCACTCACATGCTAAAGAATGAATAATCCACCATAAACTGTTCATTTTATGGATAAAAGATTTAAGGTGTCTAAGGATTCCCTTAAGTGAGAGCACATATGTAGCTGAAACAATCTCACCTATAAAACAAAAATTTAAAAAACTCAAACAACAATAATAACAACAAAATCAAACCAAACCCACAGCGTAGAAAGCTGACATGAGAAAAGACCCCTCTCTCCCCCCTTCCTTCTTTTTTTTTTTGTTTCTTGTTTCAGAACTTTTGTTTGTTTGTTTATTTATTTTTATGGCCGGCTCAGCCTGCCCTGAGGGCAGGGCTGGCAGCCGCATGTGGTGCCGGGGGGATTGAACAGCGGTCCCTGTAGCCACCTAAGCTTTCCTAAGCAGGCGCTTTAGACCACTGAGCCATTCTGCCGGGCCCTCCTCCTTTATTTAAGTACCAGCTGAGAAGCCACACAGGACTTCAGTGAAAACATGCTGTTCATGTGTGTCGTTGAAGTCAGTATGCCTCCCCTACCCACAAACTGGTGCGGTCACTGTGAATTGCTAACATGAAAATCTTAATCACCTACTTCTGAAGCTATTGGCTTTAGCTATTATGGTTTCTTTTTTTCTAGATTTCCAAAGTTGTTCTTTTAGGGATGATTTTAGAAATATAATTATAACTCTGGTTTTAAACTTTGAGACCGTGTAATTCAACACAGGCTGCTTGTAGTGGAAAATATAGTCTTAGTATTGATGATGAAAATAGATGCATCCAAATCACTCCAGCTAAGTGGGGGTTATTTATAGTACCTGTGTGAGCTGACAGCCCCTTACCCCCCCAAAAAATCCCAGGAAGATATGTGTTATTGTGATGAGGAGGGCCAGGCGAGCTGAAGCAGCCTCTGGATTACCACCCAGGCCTGTGCTTTTATGCTTTTGACCCAATAAAGTAATTTAAACAACTAGATTTTTTTGGGGGTAAATTTTTTTCCCCCCAGTGCAATGCATCATTAGGCAAGTGGAAAATGAGGAAGCTCAAGAAAAATGTCTAATATGGAAAAATACTCACCTGGTGCCCTGCAGGTCTCCTTGCTTGTAATGTTCAGTGGATTATTTATTTACTAGATTTGTGCAGTTCTCCAATGCAAGCGACAACCTCTTTAGAGTAATACCTGCTCCCACTGTGGTTTCAGGACTATAAATGCGGTTTGCACGAATACAGAAATACAGCTAGATGAGAGTTAAAGCTGTGCATTTTGTAATTTTACAATGAACATGGTAGGCAATGGAGGTGTCATTTGTCACAAGCAGTTTTCTTTCTACACACCATTTAATCTTAATTTCAAACTAAATCCTTTGTGTAAAACACCAGTCTGCTAAACATTTTACAGGGTGTTTACAGAAGAGGGTTGGGGGGCACTGCCAAATGGCCCTGGCGTATCTGCCCCGCCCCGCCCCAGCCTAGGGATGCGCATAAATGAGATGGAAGGCAGCATCTGCAGATTGGTAGAAAGCATTTTTTTCTCGCAAATCTCAATCACAGCGTTCTGACTTCTAGCCAGTCCTCGCTATACGTGAAACCTCAACCCTTGGAACACAACCCTTTGTGTTTGGACTCTTGGTCCAGGGCAGCATCAAGGTGGGAGGCCAAGCGGCTGCTAGGACCGCCTTCCTTTTTTCTTTCTTCCTGGAATGTTCTCTAACTCTTCAGGCATCAGGATGGAAACCCTGGTCGGCTTAGAATAGATGTTACTTTAAAAGGCTCCACTAGGTTTTCTAGCCTTGCCCACGCACCGTGGTGGCGCATCCCTTCCCGGTCCAGGGCCGCGGCCACGGCCACATCTCACCTACGTGGCCCGCGGCGCCCTCCGGCTCTGCCGCGCCCACGCCCCGAGCCCCGCGCCCCGCACCCCGCGCCCCGCCATCCCCTCCCGGCCCCGCCCCGCCCCGCCCCTCCCCGCGCGGCCCCCCCGGCGCAGTGGTTTCTCCCGCGGCTCCCCTCCGCGCGGCGGCCGGTAGTGCAGCCCGCAGCCCGCAGCCCGCGGCGTCGCCGAGTTCCCCCGGGTGGCCGCGCGCGGGCCACGCGTTTCTCTGCGACCGCGCGGGGAAGGTGAGGCGAGCCGAGCGCGCTGCCAAAGTCGCCGCTCCGTGCGCAGCGCCGCGGCTGAACCGGGCCGGAGACAAAGCGGCGGAGCGCGGACGCGGCGATGGCCGGGCGCGGTGGCCGGGCGCTGCTGGCGCTGTGCGCGGCGCTGGCCGCCGGCGGGTGGCTGCTGGGCGTTGGGGCGCAGGAGCCCGGGGAGCCCGCGGCGGGCACGCGGCGGCGCCGGCGGCTGCAGCAGGAGGACGGCATCTCCTTCGAGTACCACCGCTACCCCGAGCTGCGCGAGGCGCTGGTGTCCGTGTGGCTGCAGTGCACGGCCGTCAGCCGCATCTACACGGTGGGGCGCAGCTTCGAGGGCCGCGAGCTGTTGGTCATCGAGCTGTCCGACAACCCTGGTGTCCACGAGCCTGGTAAGGACGCAGCCGCTCCCCAGCCCTGGGCGTTCCGAAGCGCGGGATAGACCTAGGGGACCCTGCGGGGGAGAGGTGTCCAGGGTGGAAGGTAACCGCTGCTAGGTGGCCGGAAAATAATCTGATGCTTGCGCGGCTCCCAGGTGCGGCCCGCCTCGGCCACCGCGAACCTTGTCGTCACCGCTCAGGCCACCTTTGGGGGAGCGCAAGGCCACGGATGCTGGGCCACCGAGCCCGGCGGCGCGCACCCTCACTGCGGTGGAGCCGCCCGAGGGAGGGAAGCGCCAGCCGCTCTGCAGCCCCGAGGGGAAAGGTTAGGTGCACAGAGTGCGATTCTGGAGGAAGGCGGGCAGAGCCCTGGGCCATTTGTTTCCTATTTCAGAAGATCGGCGTACCAGATGCTAGGCTCTGCGCACCCATCGCTGCCCTGGTGTGCCGGTCTGGTGCGCTGGCTGCGGGAAACCCAGGGAATCTTCAGCTCGTAGCCCATCGTGGTGCAGATGGTTAGGTCCTCCTCTCAAGGTGCGCTTGCAGGTCCCGGCAAGCATTCACATTTTGTAACTGTAGGACCTTTCTAAGGAGAAAAGAATATTTCATTTTCTCTGCTTTGAGATGAATAGCTTGTGACCAGATTTTATTCCAAATAAAGGGGCCAAGGAGATAGCTGGGGCTGGGAGATAGCTCAGTAGAATAAATGCCTGCCTAGAAAGCACAAGGTCCTGAGTTCAGTCCTCGGTACTGGGAATAACAAACAAACAAAAAATAAAAATACCCATCTTAAGCATCTTGCTTCTGAGCATGTGAAGGTATATATTTTAATTAATGTTAAATGTGATACATTCAGTGTGAATAAAGAAGCGTTTAAAACATGTGTTTGAGGCTTTCTTTGCTGTGTTTTTGCTCTTTGGAAACTACAGAGGCCTGATCTTTCTGACCGTAAAGGTACTGCTGAAATAATCTAGGCAAACACTGTCAATGTGGAGTTCTAATTTTTTTGGGTGACCCCTCCTTCTACCCCCAAACAAAAGAAGCAAGAAATACAGGCAAATTCTCAGTGGAAGGCCAGGGTTGTTTTGTAACCATATATGAGAACCTAACTGAGCAGGGCTAAGGTAGTGATCAGTAGAGACATTTTGACCTTTAAATGTGGAATGTGTGGGTTGACCAATTAACAAGTCTTCAGAAAATGTTTCTTCCTTCAAATAATGTAAGCAAAAAGTTTGAAAATTTGATGGCAGAATCCTAACGCTAATCTTAGAATGCTTTTAATATGACATACTTCAGTTTTATGCTGCTATCTGGAAAGGAAAAATGAAATATGAGAACTCATTTTCAGCTAAGAAAATTAACCATAGCCAAGACAGCCCAGGCAGTTAGAGCTAATCCAAATATTTGTGATTCTTCTGTGGCCTGCTTAATTACAACTCTGTTACTCTACTTTTTTGGTACATTATACTCTAGAGTTTGTTTCACTGATATTTCGAGGCTATGAAAGCTGTGTTTAACTCTAGGTAGTCTTGTTTCAAGTTTAGAAATAAAATTAGCCAAGTTACAGTAAGAATGTGATATGAGTTTGAAAATGAAAACCAGGATTCTTTTGCTGGGCTCTCTGGATGTCCAGGTGAACCTCAATATTTACAAATCCCTTTTTTTTTTTTGACTTTTTCAGACAGGGTCTCACTATGCAGTTCAGGCTGGCCTTGAGCTCACTTTTGTAGCCCAGGCTGGTCTTGAACTCTCACCGATCCTCCTGCCTCAGCCTCCCAAGTGCTGGGATTACAGGCATGCGACACCACACCCGGCTACAAATCCCTCTTGTAGACTGTAAGCTCTATGATGCTGAACTGTCACCAGCAAGTACAACACACAGCAGGCCTATAGGTCCACTGTAAAATAATAACTATTATGGAAAAATATGTAGCAACATTATGGGAGAAAGGAATCACACATATGTATACATACATTTAATATAGCTTACAAATTTAGAATTGTTGTGTAGTATGTTCTGTACAGTTACTTGTTAAATGAAAGGACCTTTAAGTTTTGGTATTATTAATACAATACAAAATGCTAATTTTTTTTTCCATTACTGTTGGTAAAACCCAGGGCCTTGAGTTGTTAGTGCTGTGCCCCTGATCTACGTTCCAGTCTTTTTTTTTTTTGGCCTTTTTGAGACAGAGTCTCGCTATGCAGTTGAGGTTGGCCTTGAGCTCACTTTTGTAGCCCAGGCTGGTCTCGAACTCGCACCAATCCTCCTGCCTCAGCCTCCCGAGTGCTGGGATTACAGGCGTGAGCCACCACGCCCGGCAACGTTCCAGTCTTTTTGAACTTATTTTGACTTGGGGTCTCATTAACTATCCTACACTGATCTGAAACTTGGGGTCCTCCTCTCATAGGGTCATGAGTTGCTGTACTTACAGGTATTTATCATTACTTTTTTTTGGTCTTTTTTGAGACAGAGTCTTGCTATGCAGTTCACTTATCATTACTTTTTAAAGACCATTGCCTTTTAGAAGTGAGAATAAACTGCTATGAGCAAGGCCCCCCCCCCCCCCCGCCTCTGCTACCTTTCATAAGGAGTCAATAAGGTAGAATCTGCATGCTGCCAGAAAACGTCTGATCAGTGTATAAATTTAATAGGACTTGTGTGACTTAGGAAGTTTTAGATAAAACCGGTTATCATTTTTAGTGACTTGCAACTTCCTTTTAAGTTTTTTTTTTTTTTAAGAAATGAGAAAGGTGTGGGCATACCCGCTCAGAGACAGAGATGAGTGCATTCACTGTGCGCCTGCGCACGTGGTAACGCCGGAGCGTGCTCCGGGTGAGCCAGGCTGTATGGACTGAGAATCGCGAGCTGAGGAGGGCCCGGAGTTGGGGATGGCAGTGAGGCTGGTTCTGAGGGACAGGGAGAAGGAATCAAGTGCTCCTAACGTCATGGGACTGGATCATGGAAGCATGTATGACAAGAAGGCAGGAATGTGCAGGTTATTAAAATTCAGAAATTTCTCTGCTGCTTGTGAAAGAGGACAAGAGCTTTCCAATGCTTATTAGCACATGTCAGCGGTGCGAAATGATTATATTCGTTGTGTGGAGTTGGTCTATGTACAAAACGCGTCTTAATTTTTTCATCTTTCCCCTTCCTGCGTTTCCCCAGCATTCCCACCTCCTTCATTCAGCAGTTGGTCCCTTACCTTTTGAAAAAAAAATTATCTGCCTGTTTGCTGTTACCTATCTTTTATTGTGCTCCTTATTTATATTTTGAGAAATCGTGTGATGTTTGAGCACATGTGTCTGGTGTATTTCGCATCACATTATGGCCTAAGGTGCATCCATTCGCCTATGAATGACTTTCTTTGTGGCTGAGTAGCACTCCATGATGGTAATTACATTTTCTTCATCCGTTCATCTGTTTTTGGACATAGAGGCTGCTCCTACTCCCCGCCCCCACAAAATAAGCCCCTTTGGGTTTATTTAAAGTAGCATTTAAAAAAAAATCAGTAGTAAGACTGAACCCACAGCCTTCCCACTGAATTGCATCCCTAGCCTTTTTTAATTTCTATTTTTGAAGCATGTCTTGCTAAATTGGGCTTGAATTTAGCAAGATGTTCAAAGCTGGGCTTGAACTTTTTTTCTTTGAATTTAGAATCAAATATTTCTTATAAATTACTTTCTGACAAGGTCTCACCTGAAACAACTCCATTATGCTAGGTAGATTTCCAAAATGACAGGCAGCTCATTTGAGGGCCCAGACCATTGAAGCTGATGTGTGCTGTTCTGTACTTAGCCTGTTTTTTCTTTTTTTTTTTTTTTTCCAGGCATAGTAGAATAAACCTGAACTCATCTTTCAGTATTTCAGACAACTGCTTTTTAAAATTGTCAGTACTAGAAATATTGTTAGAGAGGTTCAGAAACATACAAGAAAGACATAAATGCACATGTACGCTCTCTCTCTCTCTCTCTCTCTCTCTCTCTCTCTCTCTCTCTCTCTCTCTCTCTCTTGCAAATCAAACTCAGACCTCATGCCTGTAAGGTAGATGGTGTTGGGCTTGAAATTATGTGATCCTCCTGCCCCAGTTTTCCAGAGTGCTGGGACTACAGCTGTGTGCCACCATGCCTAGCATGAATTAAAGCATTTGATTCAACTTTAGAAAACAACTAACAAATTCATTTACTTGACTAAAACTTTCGTGTTCATTTTATTTTCTAGTAGAAGAGAGGCATCAAGTTTGTTAGTTTTCTTAACCTGGATTACCAGTTTGTGTGTTCATTTATTTATTTATTTTCAGATAAGGCTTTACTCTGCAGTTTAAGCTGGTATTCAACTCACTTTGTACCTGAAAGTACACTGGCCTGAAACTCTCAATGATGCTCCTGCCTCAGCCTCCCCAGTGCTGGGATTACAGGTGTGCATCACCATCCCCTGGCTAACTGGACTATTTTCTAAATGTTAAGACAAGTGTAGTGGTGTGGGCCGAGTGCTTGCCTGGTTAGTACGTGCAAAACCTGGGGTTCTGTCCTTAGCTTGCGTGTTCAGGTGTGCCGTAGGGGCACAAGCACACACAAGCTAACAAGCTAATTTCTAAGGATTTAGTTATTATAATAGAAGAGCTGCAGCAAAACGGAACAAACACAAGATGCTTTTTTGTGCTGCAGACCTGGCAAGGGTTTGTTTGGTTAGATTAGTAGTTTATGGACAGGCGTTTGTTGACACCGATGATTCTTTCCCTGAGCAGAAAGAAAAATGATTTTGCTTGTTTGGTACATGCTGGAGGCTGCACTGGAGCTTACATCTTGAAAGCGATTCTCTGAGATAGTTAACATTTGAATTCATGAGAAGAGAAAAGAAATTGTATTGCAGATTTGTGGGTGAAGAATATACCTATTCTGGGCTGGTGAGATAGCTCAGCGGCGTAAGTGCCTGCTTAGGCAAATGCAGGGACTGGGGATCCATCTCTAGTACTGAATGTGGTGCCGGCCTCACCCTCTGGCACCCTGAGCAGGCAAGCAAGACCAGGCGTGGGGGCGCATCCCTGAAATCCCAGCGCTAGGGAGGCTGAAAACAGGAGGATCACTACGAGTCTGAGCTGCATAGAGAGATCCTGCGCCAAATACATTTTCTTTTTAAAAGGTACCCCGTTCTGTCATGATAACATGGGAATCAGCTAGATTCTTTTATTTTTATTTATTTATTTATTTATTTATTTATTTATTTTTAAATTTATTTATTTATTTATTTAATTTTTATGGCCGGCTCAGCCTGCCCTGAGGGCAGGGCTGGTGCAGCATGTGGTGCTGGGGATTGAACCGCGGTCTCTGCAGCTGCCTAAGCTTTCTTAAGCAGACGCTTTAGACCACTGAGCCATCCTGCCAGGCCCCATCAGCTTGATTCTTGACTGGTTGAAATACTCAAAAAAGCAGACTTCATTAATTTATGCCTAAGCAACGGAATCCATATTGTCAGACTGTTCCTCCTAGAATTTAGGAGTTCAGATCTCTTTGTACAAACATTAAATCTTCTGTTTTGGGAAGTAAATCTGATTTGTAGCTCAAGTGTTATCTTAAACATTTGCTGAAGAGCATTGCTTTTTCTTTCTCAAAGGCTGCAGTGGTTACTTTGGACCCTCTTCCCCCAAATCTGTTAAAATATAAATTGTATGAACGCCAGTCTGCTTTTGTCAAATATTTGTGTTGGAACATTTAATGCTGGCAAAATTTCTGCACATTTGAAAGAGCAAGCAGGGATTTTGATTATTTGCATGGTTTCTTTTCAGGACAGATTAGCACATCTTAGCAAGAAACGAGTACAACTAAGTAACACCTTCTAGTTGATGAAGACTGAGGCTAGAAGATAGAGAAGCGTTGAGCTTAGGCCATATATGGCCAAGAGTTATTTTCAGACCTGCGTAAGTCAACACTGCTTTTGGCAGGCCCGTATTCTTGATGGACTTGTGATGGACTAAAGAAGAGAGGACAGATTGGCTTGGTCTTTAGCACTGACTGTATCCTGTGCTCAGACAAAAGATGTAGCTGTCTATGACAGCTGATTCGAGAGGCGAGAAATGAGTCAGCTGCCAGCAGCAGCCTCAGTCAAGGTACCATCAAGGATGAAGTCCCCACCTTTACACCTCCTTCCTCAGGAGAGATGTAGCACATTAACATGACTCTTTCCACAGTGTGTTCTTTGGAGCATTAAGTTAGCATGGTGTGAAGGACACAAGAGCAGGCAGATTGGAATATGGCACAACTTAGTGACATGCTGATGTACATGTCAACTCTCCAAGTTTGATGCATAGAATACAGATATTTCCAGTCTTCTTTCACAGTGGGATCCCTTTCTTAAAAAGGAGCTTGGAATTAGTGTTACATTATCTTCAGAAATACGGTTTTAACCCATGGTCAGCGATTATTGTATTATTAAGGACTCACTTAGCAGCTCTCCAGCAGAGAGCCTTGTGTAGGAAGCTCTGTGGGTGGGCAAGGTGTGGTTTTCTTTTTCTTGCTTTTGCCTATAAGCCAGTAGTACAGAGATCTGTGTGGAGTCGGTGCTAGCATGTGCTTATTGAGTTGAGAGCAGTATGCTAGGCATCAGGATAAGGGATTTTTTTTTTTTTTTTTTTTGTGGGACCAGGGTTCGAACTCACGACCTTGCACTTGCCCAGCAGGCACTTGTGCCTCGGAGCTATCTCCCCAGCCCCAGGATAAGGGATTTTGATTGGAAAGAATAAAGTGAGGCCAGTGTGGTCCAGTTTTTCTTGTTGTTGTTAAGGATCTTCATGTTTTTGCCTTCTATTTACCTTTTCCCTGTTTATAAAATGGGAATACTTTATTTAAAAAGATTATTGCACATGTTTGCAGTGCATAATGATGACATCCTTTGTGGGGAGTTGGTACAAGTACATCACGTGTCTCAGTTCTTTAAACCTCCCCTTCCCCTCCATCTCTCTGCTCCACTCAAAGGGGAACACATTAAACGCTCAGACCTCACTGCACTGCTGCCAGGCCAAAGGCATGCACTCTATGGAAAATGATTTCAAGGTGTAGCTCACATCTCATTAGTCAGCTAATTGTTCCCAGTGTTTTCTTCTTTAGTTGCTTTGTGAGGTGCTCTGTTGGTTTTGTATCATTTTGAGTGGGAACCCTTGGCCTGCTTGGAGGAGGTTGGATGTTCCAGCGGATGCCGGCTCAGCCCTTTGATAGTGTTGCAAAGGCCCTGTGGGCAGCTCTGATGCTTTTACTAAGGCTGCTGTTGTCTTGTTCGCAAGTGTTTGACTTTTTTGATTTTTAGGGTTCTTTTTGGCAGTACTAGGCACTGAACTCAGGACCTTGCACTTGCCAGACAAGCACTGCTTCTACTGACCTATCTCCCTGGTCCTACTTTTTTGATTTTTAGAATGTGGGCTGTTCCTGCTTTTCTTCAGTTTGACGTCCTACTTCACTTCACTCAGTACGAATAAAATACTCATCATTATTTGATTTTTTTCTTGGCTGTTTCTTCAGGTAGCTAAATAAAGCTGAACTAATTCCAATATTTTCATTCCCAGGGTAGCTTATTTTCCTAAAGAATTTATGATGAAACAGTGTGGGTCCTGGCCTTTCTTTCAGTCTTACAAGTGAAAAATTTTTGAATTCCTTTTCTAACCCCTCTTTAACTTTCTTACATCCTCCAGAGAACCTTTGTGTTTCTAGTTTTTGGAGATTTCTGAGGTAAATGTTTACAGTACAGAGTGATTGTAGAGGCTTGGGTTCAAACCCTGGTTCTTGTCTTCAACTGAGTGTTCTTGGGTGTGTTTGTAAACTTTTGTCTAAGTCCCAAACATATCATCTGTGAAATGATAACAGTGATAACCACATGAGCTGGTAAATGTAAAGTTCTTAACTGAATAATTGTGGTGACAGTTACTATTGTTTCTTTTATAGCACTTTCTGTTGTTCTGTGTGTACTATCAGTAGCTTATACTCGTGGATTATATTTTGCCAATTTCTTTATCCCAGATATCTAGTACTTTGTTTAGGGTGTAGTAGATGTGAAGTTTTTTTTTTTTTTTTTTTTTTTTTTTCTTAGCAACATCAATAGGAAGGTGGGTCATGCCCACACACTGTGCTCTGTAGAACTATTGTGAGGACAATATGTAATGTGTCAACTGTGAAAAAAAGAAAGGGGAAAAGATAAAAAAAAGTAATGTTTATTGAAAGTGTTAATGTTTGTCTGATCAATCTTATATACCTATATCTATTAATCTAAGCTGATCTGATGATGAAAATATGTAATATAACCATTGTTAAATTTAAATAATAATAATAATAAAAATTAAGAAGAAGAAAATTAAAAAGGAAGTTTTTCTTTTTTTAAAATAAATACAATTTCTGAAACCGGCAAAGATGTACATCACAGAACAAAGCCGTAGTTAAGTCAACGCTGACACTATTCATATAAGCATACCAGAAGCACCGTCGCGAACAAGGGGAAATGGGATTCTTTCTATGCCCACTTACACTTTACAGTGTTGAATCCAGTTTTGCACGATGAGAACCCTACCAGCTTCTTTCCAGTTTCAGTCACACACTTGCTTGTGTTTGCCGTCTCACAAACAAACCCACTTCTCCTTGGCCTCTTTTATACTTCTGACATTTTAGAATATTAGGCTGCTTTTAAAGCATAAAATAAAGGCTTATAGATCATAAAAAATTAATTTAGTTAAGTTTTGATCTGTAGAGAATTTGCCAGAGCCTTTAGTGCTGAATACTATGCGTCCTTTCCCATGGAATATGGGAATTACTGTGAGTCCATGACTCGGAACAGTGTTTCCTAAGAGATGGAGCAACTGGCCTTTTCTAATAAAATGTAGCCAAAGAGAAGAACCTGTTGTGTTGTCTGTCACTACTTCATTATTCTCAGATGTTCTGCCTACATCTGAAACTGTCCCCAAATCAGAAATTTTTGAAGGATGAGGTGGCACATGTATTGCATTACAGGTTGACTCTTAAGTGAATTAATTGTGATAATATAACATGAAATAACTTTCCACTGCTGGAAAATACTTTGCTTTTTATGGAAGCATGTTTACTATAAAATCACCACTAAGCATCTTGGTTCTATAGCAGTGACAAATAAGCCCTTTCTGTTAAGATATTATGTTTCAAACAAAGGCGGGTTATTTAAAAATGAGTGTAGATCATTTATTTTTAAAATGAGACTAAATAAAACTTTAAATTTAGACTGCTAAAAAAAAAGTGCTTCGTAGTTAGGTATGTCAAGGTTATTGAAAGGAGCAGTAATTATCTCACTTATTTGTTCACTATATAGAGCCCATATTTTCAGATCTTGAAGTGGTATTGTCCAGTTGAACCTATCCAGGATCTCTTCCCATTGCTGAAAGTACTTCTGTCTAGAAAGCCCCATCTTTCACTATGCAGTTGCTGTTCACCAAACCCATGTACCCACATCCCCTGTGAAATATCTTCTATGTAGAGCTAAATTGAATAGCTTTCTCAAGTCATGACCTTTGGCCATGAGTTTCAGAGAGAAAAATATCAATAATAAAGATTGGATTGCACTGGTCTGGCCAATACATTAATTATTGCTTCTTGTTTTCTTTTTTTTTTTTTTTGTCTTTTTGAGACAGAGTCTCACTGTGCAGTTCAGGCTGGCCTTGAGCTCACTTTTGTAGCCCAGGCTGGTCTCGAACTCGCACCGATCCTTCTGCCTCAGCCTCCCGAGTGCTGGGATTACAGGTGTGAGCCACCACGCCTAGCTTGTTTTCTAGACATTAAACAACTACTACAACTTTTTGGCTAGGTGGTGGTGGCATGGGTCTGTAATCCCAGTGCAGTGGGAGGCTGAGTTCTTATGGTTGCCTGGGCAATCTAGCTACTTAGTGCGATCCTGCCTCAAAATAAAAAGCTATAAAAAGAAAGAATGGGAGAAGAGCTCAGTGTGAAGACCTTGGGTTCAGCCACTAGTACTTTATCATAACCATTATGAAATACCGCTGTGTGGCATTCCACACTGAAGTCAGCTTTTACAGGTAGAAAGAAAATGTAGAGTTTAGGGCCAGCCTAATAGGTCAGATGATTAAAGCCCTTGCAAGCAGGTGCAGGGGCCCAGCCTGCCATGCTAGACTGCCCCTGGGGTGTGCTGAGAAGGTAGTTGAGACTGGGTGTGGTGGTGCACACCTGTAATCCCAGCTCTTGGAAGGCTATAAACAGGTGGATCACTACCAGTACCATCTAGCAGTGAGATCCTGAACACCTTGTAAACCCTTCCCTAAAATACTAAAAAAAAAAAAAAAAAAAAAAGGTAAATAATTCTTGTATGAATACTATACAGTCATATAGTGAATGATGCTAGGTAGATGTGTTTACTGAAACATTTAAATATATAGATTTCATCTCTGTTTGGATGATAAGATAATTATGAATACAGAAGTCACCTTAAGTTGTTTTAAATTTCAAATTGCTTATTTATGGATTTCACTAGCATCCATAAGATTACCTTTCTTTTTCTTTTTCTTTCTTTCTTTCTTTCTTTCTTTCTTTCTTTCTTTCTTTCTTTTTTTTTTTTTTTTTTTTTTTCTATTCATAGCCATTGGGAATGGAGAGCTTTCTCTAAGATGTGTATTCCTTTTAATAAACTTAGGTTTTCAGAAGTTTTCTTGAGCCATTTCTGGCCTCTCTTGTGATCTCCCAGGAATTTTAAATAGTGAGGTTGAAGCTTTCTTTGCTCTTGAGAAGATGCCACGCGCCCTCTGAGAGGGTGGCGGAGTCTCCTGGACGCTGCTGTGGCACTTTCTTCTTTTCCTCATCATTAGCTTTCTTCCCCTTGTGGGGATACAAGAAAGAAGGGGATGAACATTAATTTGGAGGCTTTTCCTTGACACCTTGGGTCATAAACACATGGATGTGTAGAGACCAGTTTACTGTCAACTGCTCATCTGTGGTTGCCCATCTCTAAAACTCCTTCAGTTTGGTCCCTACTTAGCTTCTTCTTTGTATCTGTCACATGAAAGGAGTAAGATAATAAGAACTTGGTGCTTGTGAAGTCTCCTTAGGCCAAAGTGGCTAAAAGCCTGGTGGCCGCGAAGTGAGCCCTCTGGACCCCTAACCAAAGCAAACTTCTCCTCCTTTAATTGTGGGTGTTTGGTGTTGTGTTCCAGCAATGTGAAAGCTCATTAATACAAATCCCTTTCTTTTTAAAGAAGATCTCTTTCTGCAAGAGCACATATAGGGACTGGGAAGATAGCTCAGTATAATAAGTGCTTGCCTAGCAAGCTCAAGGGCCTGAGTTCAATCCCCAATTCTGCAAAAAAAAAAAAAAAAAAGGTACATATAAATTATTGCTATTTAAGATATGTACTAGGAAAAAAATCACACTTTAAGATTGACAGCCCACAGAACTTGCTTTATTATTCTTTTCTTGACTAGTTTTAATGCTATGACAAGGCCCCTAGACTTGACATAATCACTATTCCAAATACATAGATGAATACACCTTCTTGTAAAAATGGAACACAAAAAAGTAAAGACATGTGAAAATAGACAAGTTTCCATTAAATGAATGAAAACTTTGAAAAAAGAAGCTTTTCTATGTCATTTGAAGAAGGGAAATTATTATTTTAAACAATATTCAGCTTTGCTCAGGACCTTCAATTTTCTGCATCCTCAAATCTTATAAATATTTTTTAGAAGAGTAACTTAAATACAAAATGCATTTGTAAGAGGTAAAACAATTAAGGTTTATTGAAAGTGTTAATGTTTAATTATTTGACCAATCTTACATACCTATATCTATTAATATAAACTAATTTGATGATGGAAATATGTAATACAACCATTGTTAAATTTTTGTTCTTGTTTTGAAATTCTGTACTATATGTACTCTTGCTTGTTACTCTTTTTTCTATCTTTGTTTCTGCTATTTTTACTCTTTAAAATAAAATTTTAAATATTCAAAAAAATGTTCTACAAAATGCTGGACATGGTTTCAAGGTAAATTCTGAGGGGATTTGACTGACCTTGTCAGATATGAAAATTACGTGTTTTGTTATATAGGTATTGCTTTAAGTTGGACTTAACTACCCAGCAGAAAAGTTTAACCATGACACATAAAAGGTAAAGCCAGATTAGTATGCTGAGATGTGAAAGGCTCAAGTCAACAGCTTCAAAAAAAAAAAAAGAAAAGCACCACCACCACCACCACAAAAACTCAGATTTGTTAAACATAGTAAAAGGAGTTATGAAATGTTTAACTTTCATCAGCTTCAAGGTTTATGGTGTTGCCAAAACTTGCACATAATTTAACTTTCCCATTTGCTATCACCTGAGGGATTGCTTCTGCTTGGGATTCTCAGGCATCAGTTCCTTCTTGCAAGTCTTCTCCTGCTTCTTTTCACATGACTTGTGTTTCTTCTTGAGGATGGATAATGCAAACATCGCCAATCTGATCAGGTGCCTTCATCAGCCATCTTCTGTGAGCATGATGTCCTCTCAGGCATCTTCCACATTCTGGAATTGTTTCTCTCTTCCTTTAGGCCTGTGATTCTAGTCATATTCTGTGCAAGTCTGTTCATCTTTTGCTGATCTTCGAAGTGTTGTTGCCTTCTACAGCTGTCTTCTTCATGATGGCCGCCACCTTGGGGCTCCAGAGCTTTCTTTTTAAAGGAATTATGTTTACTATGTTTTATGGAGCTTTGGAGGGAATTATCTGAATCTTTTTTTTTTTTTTTTTTTTTTTTTTTTTTTTTTTTTTTTTTTTTTTTTTTTTTTTTTTGTCTTTTTGAGACAGGGTCTCGCTATGCAGTTGAGGTTGGCCTTGAGCTCACTTTTGTAGCCCAGGCTGGTCTCGAACTCGCACCAATCCTCCTGCCTCAGCCTCCCGAGTGCTGGGATTACAGGCGTGAGCCACCATGCCCGGCTCTGAATCTTAAAATAGCACATTCTGGTTAAGTTTGCACTGTCTTTGTTTATCAAACACGGAGAGCTTGATATCATCTAAAAAAAAAAAACCAACAACAAAGCAAAAAAATCCCAGCTAATTTCTTCCCTCCAATATCCTTAATGCCCCAACTCACTTCTGAGTGCTGGAGTTTCTTTTCTTTTTGGAGGATCATGCTTCTTGCTAATTTCATAGTCAAACAGACTTAAGTCTATTAGAAAGTTTAGGTGACTTGTAACTTTTTAAATAAAAGTTTAGAAATTATATGGTGAGTAAAGATTATTAAAATGCCACTAAAATAATACATGAGCAAGTCTCAACTTCTACTGAAAGTCTTACTTTCATTTAAAGTTAGGACACACATCAGTGTCCATGTCAAAGGTCAGGGCTTAATTTTCATAATTGCTAAATTTTAAAATGACATGCCATGTCATTTCATCAGCGGAGGTTTCTTATCTCGTGTGTGCTTTTTTGGGTCCAGGATGGTGACCTTAAACCTAAGCATGCAGATTAAGTCATTGCCATGTTCTTCTTTTGGGCTTTGAGTACATGAAATAGAAACTATTAAAGATAGAATCAACATGGCAGTCAGGTAGTAAGAGAGAGAATCTTGAATTTCCTTAGCTTTGGATGTCATATTTGGACAGAATTTAAGCTATGTGAGAAAGTGCGCTCCTCCCTTCCCCCTCCAGAGGATAGTCCATAAGTATGTGGTTTAACATACCAGTTTCTTTTGGCTAATTAAAAAATTTTTATCAGTGCATGTTGGCAGCCTATCATGATTACATTCATCGTGGGGAGTTGGTCTGTGTGCTTAGCAATCTTAATTCTCTTTACATTGCTTTTTTTTTTTTTTTTCCCTCCATAGCTTGGTCCCCCTTCCTTTTGCAAAAGATCTTGTTCCCTATTTCCCATTATTTGTTTTTTATTTTTCTCTTTAATTTATTTTACTTTGGGTATTTCATTTATGCAAACCATGATATACCCAAACCACGAGATAGTTAAGCTTGTGTGTCTGATTTATTTCATATGACATTATGGTCTCAAGTGTATTCATTTTCCTACAGATGACTAAATTTATCTTCCTCTACATAGCATCGTGTGTAAATACTACATTTTCTTTGTCCATGTATCTGTTGATGACCATATGGGCCACTTCCAAGATTTAGCAATTGTAAGTCGTGCTGCTATATATGTGGACGTGCACATATCACTGCAATAGGTCCTCTTTAACTCTTTTGAGAAGATTAATACAAGGGGCTAGCTGGGTCAAATAGAGTCTATAGGTTTAGTTTTTTGAGGACTCTCCATCTTTCTTTCTTTCTTTCTTTCTTTCTTTCTTTCTTCTTCCTTCCTTCCTTCCTTCCTTCCTTCCTTCCTTCCCTCCTTCCTTTCTACCTTTCTTAATGTTATATTATGGCTGGCTCAGCCTGCCCTGGATGTGGAGCTGGCACAGCATAGGGTGCCCAGGATTGAACCACACTCCCTATGGTTGCCTAAGCTTGCCTAAGTAAGTGCTTTAGACTGCTGAGCTATCTTGCCAGCCCTCCATACTGGTTTCTGTAGTGATGATACTAGCTTACATTTCCACCAACAGTGTAGAAGGATGTCTCCTCCTACTCCGTAGCCTTGCCAGAATGTGTTGCTTTGTTACTTGATGATAGCAGTTCTTTCTGGAGTCAGATGCAGTCTATGTTGTTTTAACTTTCATTCCAGTATTGGCCAGAGCTGTTTGACATTTTTTCATATATTTATTGGCCACTTGTTCTTTTGAGACATGTCTGTTCATTTCAGTTAGTTATTTTTTGGTTGAGCCTTTTAGTTTTTTTGGGAGGGGAGTCTAATTGTTTTGACTTCTTCATATAATTTAGATAATAGTTCTTTTGGTGTAAAAATCTCTAAAAAATTTAGAAATAATATGTATATAATTAGAATTTTAAGTACTTTAGTACCTTAAGACGTTCAGTAGAATTTGATGGCTTGCAGTATCTAAAGATTAACCTTGCACTAGTGTGATAGCTCAGTGGACCAAGCACCTGCTTAGGCAAGTATGGGGACTGGGATTCAATCCCTGCATCCCATGCAGTACCAGCCCACTGAGACTGGGCGTGGTGGCACACGCTTGTCATCCTAGTTCTAGGGAGGCTGGAAACAGGAGGATCACTACAAGTCCAAGCTGTGTAGTGAAATGAGGTACCAAATACATAAAATAAATGAATAAATAAATGAAGATTAGCCTTGCAATTCAATAAAAAATGTGTAACAGAGTCATTATTTTAGTTTTGTGATTTTTTTTTAAAGTAGAAATTTTAGGAATTTTTTCAATGGTATTGAAACATCTCAGAAAACATGAATATTAATTTATTAGACTATGCATATTATTAAAAAATTGAGAATATTTGTCAACCAAACAAGACAACATTTAGTGTGTATTTATAAATAATTTCAAACATTTAGGGTAATTTGATTACATGATAAATCTTTTAATGTTGGCATAGAATCTGCTAGACTTAGATTATTAAGGTTTGAAAATGGAATCTAACTGCTTGTGGAATAACTAGGACTTTGAATTTATATCTTGTAACCCCAGTAAGTTGATTGAAAAATCCCAAACTAATTCACAGCTCCCTGATGGTTGCATAAGTTGCCATTTGAGGCACTGAAGACTTGTTTTTAATGTTCGTTTTCTACATGCAGTGCTTCAGAGATGAATCCTGAAAGACTTTTTGGTATTATTTCTTTATTCCAAATGCCTGAGCTGCAGAAGTGATAGAAATCCTTCCTGCTATGTGCTAATGGAGGGAAGGAGTCTGTACCTCTCCTTAAACTAGCTTTCTTCTAGTTAGAAGTGTCTGGGTTGAGCGTTGCTTGGTAGTATCTCTGAGAGGTCCTTATGCTTAGACGGCAGAGCTACCTCCCTGGCCCTTAACCATTTACTCAACTCATAGACCTATGTAATTTTGACAACATATCTATACTGTATAGTACAGTATATATTCATCTTCTAAAGAAATACATACTGTAAACTTATTTCAATTTAATATTCTTTTAATACATTAGAATTAACTTTTAAAAATATTTTTATATATTTAAAAAGTTTTAAGGCAAATGTTAATACCATAAATACTATGCATATAAATATGTATACAGTTTTGTACACTACCGTAAAATCCTGCTATCTAACAAAAATTCTGTAGTAAATAATTTAAATCAAGCCGGGTGTGGTGGCGCATGCCTGTAATCCCAGCACTAGGGGGGCTTGGGCAGGAGGATTGGTGTGAGTTTGAGACCAGCCTGGGCTACAAAAGTGAGCTCGAGGCCAGCCTGAACTGCAGAGCGAGACCCTTCCTCAAAAAAAAAAAAAAAAAAAAAAAAAAAAAAAAAAAAAAAAAAAAAAAAAAAAAAAAAAAAGACAAAAAAATAATTTAAATCAATATGTTTTGAAAACCCACAAAACAGTGAATCCACAAAAGTTGAACTGCAAAATAGCAGGGGACTACTATACTGCATCTTTTGTTTAGGAATGTGTAACTGTGTTTGTAGCTTTGCTGTATTTATTTAACAAAAATAACTAAGCGCTTACCGAATGAATGACATCCTGAAAACCAAAGATGTGTTTAAAGAAGGAGCAACAAGCAGAAGTGTTTCCTTAGGACGTGGTATGAAGACAGTTATTCCACAGGGAGTTGAGAGGAGACACATGCGCAGCTCATTAAAGGAAGGCTTGCAAAAAGGCGTGAGGATAGAAGATGAATGCAGTGCCTGTCAGGCTTCTCTAGAGGAACAGGGTCAGTGGAGAATGTAGGTGTAGTCACGCAAAAGCATTTGTGAGGTCCCTGGCAGGATGTGAGGCAGGGGAGTCCTCAGTGGCTGACTGCGTGCTGGAGAGCGAGGATCTGGGAAGCTGTCCTGGCCAAGAAGATGGAAGCTGGAGCCCAAGGGGGACGAAGGACGCAGCACCAGTCCAAGTGGAAGGCCTGGAAGCACCCTGACGAGTCACCACTGAGAGTCTGCCCCAGAAGCCTGATGACCCTGGAACTTGGTGTCCATGGGTAATGGCGAGGGCTGGAGTGCTTCCCAGTGGGAGCGCTTCCTTCTTTGGCCCTTTTCCTTCCATCCTATTGGTTGGTGCCGCGCCCATCCGAGTTGGGTCTTCCCTCAGTTTGTTGGCCTACGTGTCCGTCATCTACAGATGTAGTCGGGATTGGGCTTCACTGATCTGCGAGGGGAGGTTCATCATCACAGAGGTTGACGTGTGGTCAGTGGTCCCAAGGAGACTTCATTCCAGACCAGTTAAAAAGTCATTCTTCCCGTGTCATTTTCTTAATTGTTATCAGAGGTGTCCTCAATATGTTTTTCACTGACATGATTTGGGTTTAATTTGAAAATACAACTTTTGAGTTTCCCTCCTTTGGGGTTGGTGACTCTCATCAAGATAGTAACAGTATTTGGGGGTGGAGAACATACTAACTTTTTATTTATATATGTATTATGCATAATACAAGATGCTTATAGTTTATATCATCTACAGTAGATAATTGTAAACATATGAAGCATGTAATACAGTGTAATAGGTAACACTCAGTCACCAGTATTATTTCTAGGTAGCTATATTCAATACTAGTAAGTCATGAGGTAAAAAGATATTAGGTAGTTCTGATTGTGCTAGACCAATTTCTGGTCATTCATTATAGCTTGATTAGTGTTCTGCTTTGACTGTATAATTAAAAAAACCCTACTATCTTAGGTGCTGAGCAAAGTAGCCTACAGCTATAATCCCAGGTAGTTGGGAAGCTGAGGCAGGAGGAGCCCTCGAGCCTGGATGTTCAAGGCCATCCAGAGAACATAGAGAGACCATATTTCAAAGTCCAAAGCAGGGATTTGGTTTGCTTGGCAAACTCAGGGTCCTGAGTTTGGTCCCTGGTACTGCATAATGTTCTGGCCCTGGAACCAGGTGTGGTGGCACATGCCTGTAATCCCAGCACTAGGGAGGCTGACAGAGGAGGGTCACTATGAGTCTGGACTGCATATCGAGACCCTATATCCAAAAACCAAACCAAACCAAACCAACAAGAACAACAAAAAAACTATTAAATAAAAAAAAAAAAAATCCAAGCCAAACCAAACCAAATGAAACCAAAACCCACAACTGTGTTTAGAAGAAAACAGCAAAAATATGAACAGCAACAAAAGTGAGGGCTGATTTAGCCCATGGCTTTCCTTTCTTCCAGGATTGGCAGCTGTTTTCCAACATTTATCCAGCTGCACTTGTCTGACACTTGAATAATGATCATGTAGTTTGCCAGATTCTCCTGGGGGAGGAATTCACTATGGACAAAAGCTTAGGATTTAATTTTTCCAATTTTAGGTTTTTCATCAGGACAGATTTATTTTGAATACCACCTAATGTCGAACAGTCTTCATTAGTGTTCCACACAATTGTAAATCATTAGAATTACAGATTTTTTTCCCTCTAGCAAGAAGAAACATTCTTATTTTATACATGATTACACTGAGTTTCAGAGGGAAGTTAACCTGTGTAAGGTTATGATTCCAGGCTATCTGGAATCCAATTTCTGATACATAATTGGATTTTGTTTTTGGAATACGACCTACACTAACACAGTTCTTTCTTATGTGGCCATGAACTGTTTGCATGGACCAGTCTGTGAGAGAGCTGACTGGAATAATTTATCAGTGTGTTTTCGATTCCATAGAACAGAGCTTCCTGACCTGCAGACTGCAGAGGGTTATGGGTGTGCTGGAGTTGGGTGGACAGGGCCTGGAGTAGCAAAACACTCAGAAAGGACTGAAATAAATCACACCAGCATACTCTAAGCACATACAGAAAAGGTTATTTTTTTTGGCAGTAAAATCCACTCTCTAGGAAGAAACAAGCTTTTGTTGGAAGACTGCTCTGATGAACTCTATGGAGGGCTGGGTCTTCGGGGTTGAGGAATGAGCACAGTTGAATAAAAAGGAGAAGAATATATTCAGAGGCCATGTAAGAGTGAGAGAGGGAGGGAACGATTTAGAGGACTGTGGCTGGAGAGAAGCCTTGCAGATAATTGAAGTGTGGAGTAGGAACACGGACAGAATTACTGTGCTCCATCATGTTTTGCGGGAGTAGATTGCTTTGGAAGATAGGGCAAAGTGCTTCATCTTGCTTCAGGAGAGGCAAAATTAAAGACTGTCCAAGGAAGGACAGGTGCACACTCTTTGCAATACCAGTTGTGAGAACTTATTAGTGAATATACGATGTCGACCACTTTACTGTCCTTTCTACAATAAGGGCATAAAATCATTTGGTGCAGAGAGGTCAGAGAATTTCAGGCAGGCGCTTCCTCTCTCAACTGATTTGTCAGCGAGGGTTCCTGACTTCTGTATTTCAGACTGCAGTTCTGCTACTGGGAGAACATAGCACTGGCGTGGGCTTTGGGGAGGCTGTTGTGACTTGAAAACACAACTTTGGACTTATTGGTGTGCATGATGCAGAGGGAACCACCTGTTGTGCATGGGAGGTCCGAGTGGAGAACATAACTGACCCAAATTGGGCGAGGTTTCCTTTTAAAAAATAGCACCTGTGTTGACCTGTTCCTGTGTCTACATTAAGTGTCAATCTGCAAAAGTTACTTGTGCTGAAGGGAAGCCTGTGTTTGCTGAAAATATTTTCCAAACCAACAATGAAAAAAGTTTTTTTCCTACATTTTCCATGTTTATGACTGTTTTATAAAACATACAGAAATGCTTCAAGGATTATTGATATATTAATAAATAACTTTGATTCAGAGGAAATATAAGTAGGAACTATAGAAGAAAGGGATTCATTTAAATATTGTACAGAAAATAATAGTATGCATTATTGAAAGAATTTAAGAACACATGTGAAATATATACAAGTGAAAAATCTTTGTTTTGATATTTGCCCTAGGGGAAATTGTCAAAAAGATGAGATTGCCAGTTCTGTTGGAAATTTAAGATCAGCTTATGAGTATGTGAAATATTCCAGTATCTTCAGTCTGATGTTTTTGTGAGACAGTATGGAGAGACTTGAGATAATTTTGCAGCTCTTTTGGTGTAAACTAATTTTTTAAAAATTATCATGTTTCTGGTGAAAAGCATTTGGTCTGGATTACTCAGACAATTGCTTTAATTCTCTGTTCGATCTGCATGTAGTAAAAACCCTCAGGTGTCAGTAAGCATGGGATTCTAGGGCTAATCCTGTGTGATATTAGGGAGAAGAGATGGGGGCGGAGTTCTTTGTATATCAGAGGCCAGTGAATAATGCTGGTAATGATTTCATTAGGCTATATTTTCCAGTAGGCATTTCTTCTTATTGACTAAAAAAACATGACTTTTTAGTGACTGTTTCCAAGTTCCCTTATATAAATCGATAGGATGTGAAGTAAACTTTGTCTTGTTTCTAATTTTTTGTTGAACACATACTCAGCCTGGAAACTATCCAGGACAGGATGACGCACGTAGCCATAGAGCCTGTGCATTATGTGGAGCTCAGAGTTATTATGTGCTAATTGACATGTGGAGAAACATTTGTAACCTCCTCCAGAAAGCTCACTGAGGACACATGCAGGACCTCCAAGTAGGTGCTCCAAGTAATTTGGGAGTAGAATTATTTAAAAGTAAACAGGGCTGGCCAAATAGCTCAATGGCTTAAAGCACCTGCAAGCTGGCTCAGGGACTAGGGGTTCGATCCCTGAGCCTCCTGTACCAGCCCTGCCCCTGGGTCTCACAATTGAGACTGGGCCTGGTGGCACATGCCTGTAATCCCAGCTCTTAGGAGGCTGTAAACAGTCAGATCACTATGATCCGATCTAGTAGTGAGACCCTGAACACCCTGTAGACTCTTCCCTTAAAATGGAAAAAAGAAAAAGTGAACATAGTGAGAGGTTTATACTAATTCTACTAAGAAGATTTTCCCTTCTCTTAAGTAATTAGATTGACTTTTACCCTGATGTTAGAACATGCTAAAGGTGCTCCATTTGCTTTGTTCTCTTTTTTCTTCCCCTCCAAAGCTTAGGGAGAGAGAGAGAGAGAGAGAGAGAGAGAGAGAGAGAGAGAGAGAGAGAGAGAGAGAGAGAGAGAGAGAGAGAAGTTTTGAATATAATAGAATTTTCATGAAAAACTATAGTTCAGATCATCAAATCAGCTCTTTCCAAGGTGAGGTGTTCTGGTCCCCGGGAAACATCTTACATCCCAGCCCCAGATGAGTTCTGGAAGTTGGTGTCAATGAGGCTGGAGAGGATCCATTAGATGGAGCAGGAGCTGCTGCTGTCGTGACCACCATGTCTTGTGGCCTGGGGTTGCTCTGTGGAACTCCCACACTATCCATAGGTTAAAGACTGGGAGCCGTCCCATATGGGAAGTATGAGATAAAAAGTTAAGATGATGAAGATGATTAAAAGGCTAAGTTAGAGACATTAGAAATAATAATAATAATAAAAAAACATGTGGGCATCTGCAAACAAAACAGTGTAAGTAGGAAAAGTTTAAAGACAAAATAGACGGGCTAACCAAGCATGTTAGGAATTTATAGTTTTTGCACATACATGTAATGCTCAGTACTCTTTAGGGATTAGCATTTCCATATAAACCCTGTCATTATCCTTATTATATAAATTAAGAAACAGAAGCCCGTGGCAAGCAAGGATGTGTTTTAACACCGCAGGTTTGTAAGTGGCAGTGTCAAGACTGGAATGCGCAAGGCTGCAGAACAGCATGGCTAAGGACTCTGCGCGTCACAGCATCGAGCCTTTTTGCCTTCCCCAGCTTCCTTCAGAGACTTTTCTTCTTCTCTCCCTCCTCCTTCTTTTTTCTTCTTTCTTCTTCTTCCTTCACCTTTCGAGGGAATTTCCCTTCTGTCTTTGTCCCTTGTGTGGGAGCTGCTGCGAAGTCCTTAGATTCCTTCCTCCCATCTTTCCACACCAGCATGCTTTTATCCCCATCTTCCCTATTTTTAAATTAAAAAATGTTATTGATACATAAAACATAAACATTATACATATTTGTAGGGCACTTGTGATTTTTAAAAATAAATGCCCACGTTATATAATGTTTAGGTCACGCTAAATGTATCTGTCTCCTTATTTATTTATGGTAAAAGCATCCAGAATCCTTTATTCAAGCTGTTAGGAATGTGTGTTGCTTTCTGTAGTCACCTGAACTTCTTGCCCTAATGTAGCCTAAGACCCTCGGCCAACCTTCCTCCTCCTTATCTTGGGCACCAATATGTGTCCAGTTAATTCCTTAGCTCCTCTGTATATTCATCAAGGTCAAATGGTACCATCCCCCTTTCACAGGAAAATAATCACTTCAATTTACAATACTACTGTATTAAAATAAGATTTGATGGTTATTTCGGGTGTTCATATTACATAACTTAGAGGCTGGTTGTTACAGAAGTGATTTTGTTTTTCTTTTCCTACATTATTTTATTGATTACTTGTTAAAATCATGGATAATATTAGTAAACTGATAGGAGTTTGTGTCAGTGAAAATTTCTCAGATAGTAGATTTGGCTTTTACATTTAGAATGGTTAGCTTACAGATGTATGCATACATATGTGTAAACACACTTTAAAATAGAGTATATGTATCTAGGAGATTAACAAAGCTAAAAACTGAACATAGATACTTAATTGAAATGACAAATGGATTTTCAAGGTGACTGCATAGGAAAAATCTAGGCAGTACCTGATCATCGTATCTCGAGTGATCTGCATCTGAAGATGGCTCATGTGTCTTGAAGAGCCAGTATGTTTTTTCTGAAGTAGGTGTTGCTATGGTGACAGGATGGCTTAGCAACTGGAGATTGATTTTATTGGTTGAGTGTCTGCGTATTTGCTTGATGCATTAATATGTTGCTTCCTGTTATTTTTTTTTTTTAATTGAGGAAACCATCTGGCATTTGTTGTATTTTAAGGTACAGCTAGCTTGGACAAAGTATACCAGGTGATATTCACCATGGTGTTAAACATAGATTTTGCTGGCATTAGTTCTGTTAAGCAACCAGTCACTAAGAAGTTTCATTTTAAATCACAAGTATAGCTACTTATGTCATGATTTTAGGCACTAGCCCTAGGAATTAAAGGACTTTATTGTTTAAACATGTGTGTTACAAAAATTTAATTGCCTAAACATATTCTATTACAAATCACATTAATCTTGATGTGCTGGCATTGTGTAATATACATATATATGTATATATATGTATATATATATCTATATATATGTATATATATGATTACTAAGGGTGTTTAATATATCAGCATGAATACATAGGATTTTTTTTTGCATTTGAGAATGAGGAACATTATGAATTTCAAGTAAGGTATATAAATAATGTGAAATGCAAAACAACTGCCCAAAACAACAAATGTGAAATGTGCCTGTTATAAAGCTTATAACTTGATTTTAAATAATAAAGTGCTGGTGTACATCTAGTGACAGACCTCCTCTTTTTAAGGGCTTCTGGTATAGTAGGGAAGATCAGACACATGCACAAGCATGATACAAAAGATAAAATATGGCAAGTGCCTTAAAAGTAGTACAAAGTGAAGTTTGAGATTGAAGAATGAAAAAGGATGTATTTAATAAGGACAATAAGACATCTCTGTGGAGGACATGGTACCTGATTGCCCTGAGTCTTGATCGGTGCCAGTGAAGTGAAGGGTTTATAATTCTAAGAGCAGTGGCATTTGTCAGTCTTACAGTTGCATCCATTCTATGCATGACTCCAAGGCAGTGTTCAGAGATTAGCAGCAGAGTGCTTTGTGCATAGACTTGTCGCCCAGGTAGAGGAAGCACAATCTTGCAACATAACTTTGGCCCCATCACGAGTGTCGTAGAATGCTAACCTGAGTGTTTAGACTAGCTGCCGGTTTCTGAAGAAGGTAACATATGCTTTTGACCAGTTGGGGAAGATGAGACCAGCCACCTGGAAGAGAATATATGGGCATTGGTTTGAAGTTAAAAATTACACTCTAGGGAGTGTGAGAATGGAGTAAAATATTTAGGAGTCCCTCTGTGACTGGTGACAGTGATAATGGTGATTGTGGATGGCACCCCTGAGGGAAGGAGGACAGACAGGCAAGAGGATGGCTGTGGGCAGAACTGCTGGTGTATTAGAAAACATGGTTTCATTAGCGCCCATTAATTTTGCAGAATATGAGTTTTTAACATGGTGTTTTCCTGTACCTACATTACACATCCCTCCTTACCGTCCTTAGCCCTGCCTGACCTCTGTCCTTCTTCTCTCCCTCTTGCTGAGGAATGGTCTCCCAGTCACTTTCAGGTCATTTTGTTATAGAGCCCACACCCTGGGAAAACACGTGCTACCTGTTTGAGTCTGGCTTATTGCACTTAAATAGTGCTGTCTGTTTCTATCTGTTTTTTCAGCAAATGACTTGACTTCCTACCTCTTTATGGCTGAGTTGTGCTCCATTGTACAAACTTCCTTTATCCGTTCTTCTGTTTATGGGTACCTAGGCTGGTTCCCTTACTTGACTGTCGTGAATTGTGTTGTAGTAAACATGACTCTGCAGTCATCGTTGTAGAATGCTGGCTTTTAATTCCTCAGCTATGTACCAAGGGGTGCTGGGTTATGTAGTCATTCTATTTTCATGTTCTTTTAAGTACCTCCATACTGATTTCCACAGGGCTTTACTGATTTAAAGTCCCGCCAGCAGTTGCACTAGCAATTTTAGGACTTGACCTGTAAGAAGTAGTCAGAGACAGTGGATAAATCCTTGCTGTAGATGTCACAGAAGGACCATGGCCAGCGCTGTGGAAGGCGGAGAAGCAGAGGAGCCAGCTTGCTCCCAGGACTACTAGGTGGAGGTTGTTGGGGAGGCAGCTTCAGTAGAGCTGAGGGAAAGGTGTTACAGATAAGGAGGTAAGTGAACGAGAGATGACTCACTCTGTCTGTCTGTCTGTCTGTCTTTCATTTTCTCTCCCTTTCTCTCTGTCTCTGTTTCTTTCTCTGTCTCTCTCATTCTGTCTCCCTTTCTCCTTCTTCCCTCACTCCCTGTCCCTCTGTGTCTCTGTGTGTGTCTGTCTTGGTCTCGGTCTCAGTCTCCATCTCTGGCTTGGTCTCTGCCTTTCTGTCTCTCTGTCTCTGTCTTTGTCTCTCTAGGTCTCTATCTGTTTCTGTCTCTGTCTCTCTCTTTCTCTCCAGGTTGGCCCCTACCTCATGATTCTCCCATCTATACCTCTTAGTTGGGACTAAGGTTGTGCTCCACCACGCCCAGCTCAGAGGTCCTCCAAACTTGACTCCTGTGCCCTTTCTGCCACCTCACTCCACACTCGTGCCTGAACTCATAGCATTGTAGTTTTGCTGATTCACCCTTTCAAAGCCATCCTCACAAAATGCACTTGTGGCTTCCTCATAGGGCAGCCCTGCGTTCTGGTCAGCTCGGCGACTGATTTCCGTGGTCTGGGGGTTTTGTTGATAGAGTCTTCGTGGTTCTAGTTTGCGTGGTGGGAGCCCTTAGCTAAGGACTGCTTTAACGACTTCTCCCTCTCTTCTTCTCATCCCCCCTTTCCCTTCTCTCTGCCTTTCTCTTCTTCTTATCTTTGTAGAGTTCAACATTTACCTTCCTGAGATGTGAAATGCCACTTTACTGACTTGTGCTTGCTGACTCTCCTGGTTGTCTTCATAGTTTTTTAAATTAACTTTATTAAAAATCAATAATTATATAGCACATTAAAATATAGGCAAATATTAAAATGTGAAAGATATAAGATGTAGACAAAGTTAATTTTGGAAAAATATTTCTGAAATGAATACATAGCATGAGAGTAATAATAGATTACACTTTGTAAATAAATTATTTACAAATTTAAGTGAATATAACAATAAAAGTAAAAATGAAGATGAATTTATATATCAGTCATGTAATAGTTCACTCTGTGCCAAAATAAAAAAAAACTTATATTAATATAATTAGAATTCTTCAAAATAGGAAGGGGTAGGCAATAAATATTTACAGATTTAAAATTTCTAAATTTAGTTGAAATTATAGCACCACATTTCCAAGAAAAATGAACCTCTTGCACAAGAACAGGAAAATACTTTAATTTTAGTTTTCAAAGTTATGTTTGCTAAGTATAAAATTCAATGAGGACAATTTTTTTCTTTTAGTCCTTTGAAATGTCTAGTTTCTTACCCACCTACTCTTTTTTTTTTAAATATGGAATAAGATGCTATTTAATTTTGATCCTCCATAGCTAATATTTTATTTTATGTATATGTTTTAATGATTTTTTTCTTTATACTTAGTTGTGGACAATTTCATTTTGATATATTTTTGTATGATTTTATTCATATTTCTTATTTATACTTTTTTTTTTTTTTGAGACAGAGTCTCATGATGTAGTTCAGGCTGGCTAGAACTCACAGGGCTCCTCCTGCTTCTGCCTCCTGAGTGGTGGGGTTACAGGCATGCCCCATCACACCTGCCCTCTGTCTTTTTCAAGATCTTCTCCCTACCTTATTTTTTATGTAGTCCTAGGCTTTTATATGCTTTTAAATGTGTTACTCTTGTTAGTATATGTTTAAGCAAATAATGACTACATTTATCATAGGGAATTTGTATACGTACATAACAGTCTCAATTCTTCTTCTCCTTTTCCTTCCACTCCCTTTTTTGTCAGCATCAGATTCATTTATTTATGTCCATATAGAATTATCGTCCATATAAAACATGTAAGACAATTGTACTAAATCGAAATGCACTTTTAGATATGTTGTCCCTGTTGGATCACAATACTTTCTTTCCTCTTGTCTGTCTTTTATTTTGTGTTTTACTTAATGCAAACTTAAATGGTTATTCCCCAGAGTTTGATTCCTGGTTACTTGTCTTTTGATATTCTCTTTTTTAAAATTTCTTTTTTATGTATTTGATTATTGCAGGTTCTTACTATGCAGCTCGGACTTGGGTGATCCTCCTGCCTTCAGCCTCCCCTATGCTGAGGTTACAGGTGTGTGCCACCATGGGTGGACTCTGTTGCTGGCTCAGGGAGCCCTAGGGCAGGGCTGGCACGGCACGTGGTGCTGGGGTTTGAACCGCAGTCCCTGTGCTTGCATAAGCAGGCTCTTTAGTCTGCTGAGCTATCTTGCTGGCCCATTGATATTCTCTTTGGAGAAGCTCACTTGTATATATGAGCGTGTGGTGCAAAAATATAGCTCTGTTTCCTTCTTCCCGAGCTTCCAATTTGCATATTCATCTGCTAGCATTTGCCTTTACTGAGTCTGAGCGCTGGAGTGAGGCACATGCAGCTCGCCAACTCTGCTGTTTAATAGTTTATTGACCTTGAAGAAGATTCCTGATCTCTGTGCAGTTTCTGTCCTATGAAAGCATATAACTTGTCATGTAAGGCTTATGTGTGGCAAAATGCATTTGCACATGGAGTGTGCTTAAGCCTGTCATGGAGCAGAATGTATACTTAATACGTGATAGGGATTATTACTGTCCTCCACATCGTTTCCAGTGTTGATGAGATGTGGAAGGCCACCTGAGTGGAGGAATGTCCCCATGTAGGGGAACATGAAGTACTTTTGCAAAGGTTGGGTGGTGCCATAAGCGACCTTGCACACTGGACAGAGGACTTCAGCCCCGGTGGGACTCTGCTCCGGGAAACATGGGGTGACTCCAAGCAAAGTGTGCGGCGGTGGAGTCATGTCTTTTAACATTAAGCCAAACGTTGAAAGCAGCGACGCGGAGTCTGGCCAACTGGCTCTTTAGTAACAGTAGAATAATTTGATGGGATTTGGAAGAGGACCCTGGCAATAGAATGAAGAGGAAAAGAGAGAGAGAAACGGAGCCAGTATATGAACAGATTCTTCTGGTTTTAACATTTTTGTTCCCTTTAGAAAGTTATGGCTAAATTATTACCATTAAGATACATTTACTGAAGGCATAAAGCATCTTTGCCGATCAAGGGGGGAGCTGGTTTGTTTGTGGAGGGCGAGGAGAATTTGATATTAGTTATGCATGCGCACGTTTTCAGGCAGTAAGATGTTCTTCTTACCTCTTCAGATCTTCACATGCATTTCCGTGATTGCTCCCATTGGCAATGCCTGTATTTCTCAGAGAATTCTCGAGATGAGTAACTTGCTTCAGAGAATGTTTGTGTTTCAGATGACGCTGGCTCATGACAGGATCCCATGTGAATGAAAGCACACACGGAGGTGGGAGCAGTGCCAGACACCTCTGATTGCTGGACATGGGAGGCTGAAGCAGGAGGCTCACAAGCTGAATACTCTCCTGGGCAATTTAATGAGATCTTATCTCAGCAGACCTCCCCCCCCCCCCCCTTTAAACATGTCATAGAGTCAGTTTCCTCTGCAAAGGAGAGTCAATATAAAAACCTAAGACGTTTGGCAAGTTAAAAAATGCAAAGAAAAAGCTGTTTTATTTTAATTCTGAAAAAATACTTTTAAGATGTTTCTCTTTGGTATAAGATTATTGTTCTGAAATCTGGACTGTGGAATGCCAGATGCTTCTTGCTTGTTTTCTAAATATTCAGCAAACGAACACTAGTCTTGAACCACACACAGGCAAATTTGACTCAGATTTAAGAAGTCAACAGAAAGAATTAACCAAAAGTTAACAGTGATTATGGAAAATATTTTGGTTGTTAGTTGGTTTCTCTCATAGGTCTTGCCCACAAGCTAAGCCAGCCTTTAGAAAAAGCTGGGGAGCAACTGGCTGGTGACGCATCTGTCACACATGGTGCACAGTACATCTCTTGTTAAAATGAAGAAAGGTTCATGTCACCTAAGTGTAAAAATAAGACAGTACAAGAAGTGCAAAATTAAAAAGTCACATTTTTGAGGCCCTGTGCCAGCCCCACCCCCAGGGTAGGCTAAGCCGGCCATAATAATTAAAACAAAAAAAACAAAAAAACCTCAAAACAAAAAAACTTACTGTTAAGGCAGTAGTGTGGCCTGATGTAGAAAATGTTTGAAAAATCTATTTTTGTAAAACACAAAAATTAGGATAGTTGTCATGGCTCAGCTAAACATCTTGCTAATAGTATTAGTGTGACAGCAATTTAATTGTTCAGCAAAATTTAAATTGCGACACATGCTTTAGGGAATGTATTTTCTGGCCTGCTAGCAACTGAGCAAGAGGAAGTTGAAAGCCTCTTGTTATTCATGGTTTTAATTTGACTCTCATCTTTTGTGTAGTCTCTTTTAATTAATTTTAATCCAGGAAAATATAATTGAGCTGACTTCAGAGGTTTGCCCTGAGAATTCAGAGTTGTTCTGTTTTCTAAACTCTACCCGAACACTTCCCTTTTAAAGATGTTAATTGTTGAAAAAGTCTTCGCTGTTATTGTCATGTCTAACATGTTTGTTGATGCAGAATTTGCCTACTAAAGTCCTCACAATGGGGCTGGGGAGATAGCTCCGAGGCACAAGTGCCTGCTGGGCAAGTGCAAGGTCGTGAGTTCGAACCCTGGTCCCACACACACAAAAAAAATAAAGTCCTCACAAAGTCAGGAGATACATTCAGTGGCTTTAGTGATTTGCAGATTTGTGTGGCTGTCACCATTTTTAAACATTTTCTTCAGTGGGAAGCCCACCCTTTGGCAGTTGTTTCTCATTTCTCGTTTCTCCATTTCCCCAATCCCTTCTCCATAAGCTTGTGACAACATAACTAATCTACTTTAGGCTTTATAGATTTCAAGATTGCAAGTGTTTTTTTTTTAAAAAAAGCTTGAACACAGTAGATGGTCTTATGTACAGCAGTATTTCAGTCCACAGCTTGTTCCGTGATGCCAGAACAGGTGGCCACCTTTGTGTTCGTGGGGGAAGACAGCCATAGCTGTGTTGTCATTGGAATGCTGAGTTGACAAATGAAACAAGGTTTTGCCAAATATTCCTGTTTGCAAATCGAATTGTTTGCAAACGAAAGTGTTCATGAACCGAGGCTCCATTGTATCTGTCTTCTTTAATTTAGCATGGCGTTTTTTTCAATGTTTGTCTATGTAGCATGTATTAGCACTTCATTTTTATTGTTAAGTAATATTCCATTAGACAGATACATCATTTTATTTCTTCTTTTTAAGAACAGAACATAATTTTTTGGGGAAAGAAAGTTTTGGTCTGAGACAGGATCAAGTGGGTTGCTGAGCAATCTGCCCTTTCTAGGGATTTTTATAGAGAAAAACCAGGAGGTGAGGTGGTCCAAGTTGCAACTCACACATGAAGTGGGAAAAACTATGTTCAACCAATAAGATTGCAGTTAATCACAACTGCACAAGTAAAATTGATTAAATGGCCATCAAATGGGGAAGTGAGTCATGTAGCAAGTGGACATGAGTATAGAACAGGGGTTTTTCCTGTAGGGAGTTGGGTTAGTGATTCTTTCTGGCTTCTATATCTATTTAGAATATCAATCCCTTATGCTTATCCCCGGGAGGTATGTGGCTGCATTTATTTAGTCTTTTCTCTTGATCTCTGGTCCACAGTAACAGTGTCTGTCTCTCCCACAGTTGCCAGGCATCTTGCCTTCCCTATTGAGTCTTTAGAGGGCCTAGTCCTATCATTCTTTGATTGACAGAATCTGGGTTGTTTTCTACTTTCTATTATGAGCCATGCTGCTATAAACATTTATATGCAGGTTTTCCTGTGGCTATATATTTTAATTTCTTTTGGATATTGTTTCAATCACTTTCCTCCTTGCTGAGATAACTTTAGGAATGGGAGGTTATTTTGGCTCATGACCTCAGAAGATTCATTCTGTGGTTGGCAGGAGCAGGCAGAACAACATGGCAGAAGGACCTGCTGTGGAGGGAAGCATCTGGAAAACAGAGAGTGAGAGAAACCAGGAAGGATGACACACTCTTCTGGGTCACACCCTAGGACCCACCTCCAGGCAGAACCCTTACTCCTAATAGCAGTAGTAACCTGGCTCAATTATAGCATAGCCATGATCCAGTCAATTTTCAGAAGCTCTGCTTCTGAATACATGAGGCTCATGGGGAGACATTCTAGATTAAAACCATAGCACACCACCTCTGGCCTCCAAAAGAGGACTTGCATCTATCTTATTACACAAAACATATTTAGTCCATCTCTAAGAGATGCCAGAACTTTAAAATTCTAGCATTGCTGCCATAAAAATCAAAAAGAAAGTTAAACACTTCCAACTTGCGGTGGTATAAGGTAAAATTGCCTGTTGCAAAAGGGAGGAATAGGGTGATGGAAAGGAATGGGGCCAAAACGAGACCACCCTGGAAGATTGTGGAGAGACATGATCTCCAAAAAAAAAAAAAAAGAAAAAAAGCTTGGGTGGCCCCAGCCCCATAGCATTGCCAGTTGTAGCTCTCAGGGCCTCTATTTTGGGGTGGAACTTTGGGTGGAAGCCTGCTTGACTCCACAACTCTTGCATTCAGTGTGCTTGTTAAACCAGTTCTATGCTGATGATGCCCATGTTTGCATCTTCTATTCCAAGGGATGCTGATCATGCTGGCTCAAGGACCATGCTCTGAGAACCACTGTGTGCCATGGTGGTTTCCCCAGAGTGTCATTCTTGATGCTCAAAAGAGCTGCTGCTGTGGAGGGAGACGCAAGAGGACATAGTGCGCAATCCATTGTAGTTACTAAGGGCTGGTGTGTATGGAAGAGAAGCATGTTCTTGCAGGAAACATTTTTGGGATGAACTGGCTTACAAATCACCTCAGGGCCCTTTCCTGCAGAATGGTGATCTGCACAGCTGCAGTGGTTCCTTCTTGTATTCGTTTTGCAAATATGCTTAAAGCAGCTGGATTCTTCAGTACTTGATACAGAGATTATTTCTGTTCTGTTCTCCTTTGTACTTTTGTGTAGTTGTTCCCCTACTTGGGATGCTATTGATTTAGGCATGTCTTTGTCAACTTTAGATATTATTTCTGCTCTGATGTCCTCCATACGTTTCTCCAGCCGTTTTTCTACTTCATGTATTTCTTTTTTTACTTCAGATGTTATCTCTGATCTCA